>QLTV01003443.1:323367-353402 GCA_003457575.1 Thermophis baileyi
GCTAGTCTAGCGAAGAGAAGGACCAGGGGAGACATGATAGCAGTGTTCCAATACTTGAGGGGCTACCACAGAGAGGAGGGGGTCAGGCTGTTTTCCAAGGCACCAGAAGGCTAGACAAGGAATAATGGATGGAAACTGATCAAGGAGAGATTCAACCTAGAAATAAGGAGGAACTTTCTGACAGTGAGAACAATCAACCAATGGAACAGCTTGCCTTCGGAAGTTGTGGGAGTTTCATCACTTTCAAGAAGAGATTGGACTGCCATTTGTCAGAAATGGTGTAAGGTCTCCTGCTTGAGCGGGAGGTTGGACTAGATGACCTACAAGGTCCCTTCCAACTCTGTTAATCTGATAAAATTAATAAGAAGGTCTTCTGTTTTTTGGGTGAAATCCCCATGCTCTGTCACAAGTAATCGTCCTTCCCAAATTCGGTCTGTGTATCCTGCAGGCAGAAAATGCAGAGACCTACTCCAAGCAGGAGAGGTTTGTCCATGTAGAAGAAAATGAGCATGGAAGAAATGTGATGTTCTAGTCAGCCTTCTCTAGTCTGGCACCATCCACAGCATTAGCAAGGAAGGGGGACAATAGCTAGCAAGGCTTCTACAGGGCATGAAGTGGAGGGGGAAGGCATCAACTCTTCAAGCCTTGCCCTGCCAGAAGAAAACTTCCTAAGCACGACCTAACTATTCCCTAACCCTGAACTTGGTATCTTTGGAATAGAAAAGTGTGGAAATGGCTGGTGAGATTTACATCTCAAGGTTTAAAGAAATCCCTCCCCCCTCTCCAACCCTGCAAATGGTTTTGGCTGCACAATTCCTGAGTAATTCCAAGACCTCTGAGAACAAAAGGACAGAACGTTGATGAAATTCAAGTCTTGAAAGAGAATTAAGAAGCTGAGAGGATTCAGCCTGCCTGCCGAGGCTGATTTAGTTGCCTTAATTGTACCAAGCACAATGACAGCAGATCAGAGAGAGGAGAAAGAACAGAGGAGAGAACAAAAGACATGGAGACAACTGAAGGAGATACGTAAAGAAATAATGAAGCCAGTAATGGGGCAGAGAAACGGGACCAAGAGATCATAAACACCACTGTCTGTACAAGCCTTTTCTCTCCCAGGAGTTGAATTTGTGAAGGAGTATTGTACAACTGCATCACAGTCAGCAAAGCAAAAAAAAAATATACATGAAAAATCCTCAGAGTCCTTCCAGCTTTGGCCAAGTGTTTTCAAAGTTGAACTTCTCATCTGGGCATTGTGCAAACAACCGCCTCAAAGGGATGGAGTAGAAACAATACACCAGTACTTAGAGCAAAGTGCTTGAATCAGATCAGGCAAGCCTGAGTCCAGCCCTCACTTTTAGTAATGGAAGTTTTCTTATAATTCTCAAAGATTGTTGGAAGATTAAAATGGCTCAGAAGCATTACGAGCCGTGTTCTACATCTAGGCTGCTTTAGAAGAAGCATTATATCAAGTGTGTGTATATGTGTGTCCGTATATGTGTGTGTGTGTGTGTATTAAGTGTGTGTGTGTGTGTGTGTGTGTATGTATTAATGTACTAATTTAACTTTATTTTGCATGGGTGAGACCATGGCTGGAATCCTGCCTGCTCATTTTCAGAGGAATTTTCAGAGGAATGTTGACAAATTGGAGAAGGTTCAGAGCGGGGCCATTAAGAAGGCACAGGAGTTTGAGAACAGACGAAAGGAACTTGGGATATTTAATCTGGAGAAGAAAAGGTTGAGAAAAATATGGTATTTGTGTTCATTACATAACGAGTGCCATGGTCACTAACTATTTTCACTTTATAGTGAGATGGGCAACGTATAAAATGAATGAATGAATGAATGAATGAATGAATGAATGAATGAATGAATGAATGAATGAATGAATGAATGAATGAATGAAATAAAAAGGATCAGATACAAGAGTTATTTCTTTGCCTGGATTTTGCTCACATATGAAGAGAAATTTCCTTACCAACATTCTGATGGAAGTTAATGATTGGTACAGCAGTGGAGCTTGGAGGTTGTGAGTTCTCCATCTCTCAAGATTTTCAAGAAGAGGCTACATGATCATTTCTCATGGATGGTTTGTTTTTTGTCAGGCCCCCAAACCAAGAAAGACACACAAAGTTTCTTCTAAGCAGTTCCTTTATTGCAGTACCTTCAGCCCTTGGGTGATTTGGGGACAATTCCTTTTTCTCAGCTAGGACTGAGGTTGAGAAAGAGAAAAATAGGAGGCAGCACGATGTCTTGAACTCCTAAAAAAATAACAAAATAATAAATAAATAAATACATAAATAAATAAATAAGCAAGCCCTGGTTTATAAATTGCCATGTCTGTTCCAGCGGTGGGTTGCTCCCGGTTCGGCCCAGTTCTGCAGAAGGCTCCAACCACCCGCCCGGGACGCTTCTGCGCATGCGCAGAAGTGTCACGCGCACGCATGAGGGTGCATGCGAACCGGTAGTGATGGGATTTAGAACCCACTACTGGTCTGTTCCTATCATGCATTTAGCCTGAGAACCGAGACATCCGTGTGGTCACATTCTTAGAAGGGTAAGAACTCTGCTTTTCCTTCAAACAATGCCCAGCCATTCACATAATTTGAAGGAGTGTCTCCCAACCAGTTTCCTCATTATTTCCTCTCTTCCTTGTAATTACGTCTTAGCATTACGGAAATGGTTTGCCATTATCTTCTTCAGAGATGTTTCTTCAACTTCCAAATTTAGCCCCAAACCCAGGGATTTCCTGGTTGTCTTCCATCCAAGTACAAATCAGGAGAAATTCTATTTGGCTCTTCTGTGATCAGCCAGGGTGAACTTAGTGTGACCACCAAGCCCTTAGGTGGAATTTGAATCTTGGTGATGAAGTTTTCTTGGCAGTGTTGCAGACAGGGATTGCCTTTGCCTCTTTCTAAGATGGTTTTGGGTTTTCTTTTCTTTTTTTAAAAAACTTTCCAGTCTACCTAGCCAACAGTCCTGAAATAATAGAACTGAAGATTCATAGGGCTGAAGGGGACCTTGGAGCCTCTCTGTCCATGGCAGGAGATCTTATATCATCCTGGACAAATGGCTGTCCAAGACCTCCACCAATCAGCACCCTTATCTCTGTGAGGCAATCTCCTGATGACTCCCATCAAAGTACTAACCAAGAATAGTCCCGCTTAGCTTTTTGAACTCAACAAGGCCAGCTTTGTGCTGCCACCTGCTGGGCCTTGTAAGTCTCCAAATCACTTCATTGTGTTTAACAAAGCTGAGTGAAAGAAAAGTGAATGGGCACCTGGGATGGGAGCATTGGAAGCCAAATGATGTTAAGCTCATTGTGATGCCATGGCAAATAGTTAATCACCTACACCATGAGGTCATGACCCATGTTGTCATCATGGTTTCTAATGGACCCTTATGCCAAATCTGAATTAACATAGGGGTGGCTGTGGAATGTATGTATGTTTCACTCCTGTTTAATATACACCAGCCTAATTTGCATCTCTTAAATAAGTGGACAAACCAGAATGCAATTTTCCTTTGGTTTTTATACTCGTTTGGTTCTGGAAAGTAGTTTTTCCAATCAGAAATGGTGTGTGAAAAAAAGGGAAATTGCTTGTAAAATATGTATGGTAGGAGGAATGTATTCAAAAATAAGTACCATCAGAGAAATGCTAAAAAAACATAAATATCTGGAGAAATGAATAGAAAAAGAGAATAGAAATGTTCCAGCAGGTTTGTTACCCATTTCTACTCCAGCGTAAACTAAGGATGAAATAAGATGGGGTCAACTGATGTTTAAAAAAGACAAAGTCATAGAAGAAAAAACAAGGTATCTAGGACAAAAGGTTCAATTAACATGTTAGTAGTCACGCTAGGAGCAAAACCACTGAACTGGCAGATTTAACTAAATATTCATGCCTTGGTGGGCTTTCATTGTGCAGGGCTTTGTTTGAAGTTAGCCCCAAAACTATATAGCAGTCAGGTGCTGTGGAGAAGAGGGTGGTTTAGACCAATCTAGAAACAAGGAGGCTGTGAGTTCTAGTCCCGCATTAGGCAGCAAAGCTGGCTGGGTGACTTTGGGTCAAACTTCAGAAGACTATGAGTTCTAGTCCTGCCTTAGGGATGAAAGCCAACTGGGTGATTTTGGGCCAGTGCTCCCTCTCCACCCAACTCATCTCAAAGGTTTGTTGTTGTGGGGAGAATATGAAGAGGAAGAAGTTTTTGTATGTTTCTGTTTTGTTGAGTTGCTTATAAAAATAATAAAGGCAGGATATAGATAAATAGATAAATAAAAATTAAAAAATAATCATTTATGCCTTCCCTATGAAAAATGCTAGAAAGGCTAGGTCTCTTTTTCTTTGAAAGAAAAGTGATTGAGATGAGACATGATCAATGGCATATAAAATCATGCATGGCAGAGATAAAGTAGACAGGGAGACGTTTTCCCCTCTCGGGATCAGCTGCTGGGGAAGACTGGAAGGAGATTTTCAATGGAAAAAAGGAAGTACTTCTTCACATAGCTCATAATGAACCTTTCAAATTTCATTACGGTGAGAGGTGTTGATGGCACCAAGCTAACCTGGATGTCTTAAAAACGGATGGGATGAATTCACAGAAGTCGGGTGGATTAGGAATGCTTGCTCTTGAAGACTCTTGCTCTGGAAAAGGTAGCTCTTGCAGTCCTACCTCTGGATTGTGGAAAGTTTGGTTGTGAAGGAACAACAGTAGGAAAGTGACATGGATGGTCCTCGACTTACAATTGGAATTGAGCCCATAATTACAGTCATAAGTTGCGATAGCTAAATAGGTAATTATATGACTACGACCGATTTTACATTCTTTTTTGCTGCAGTGGTTAAGAAAATGTGGTGGGTCGTAAAATAAACTGTGATTGTTAAGCAAACCATGACTTGTTATGGAGCATTTTTTGCTGGAAATCAGACATAAATGCCAGTTTCCTGCAAAACCATAATAAATTGAAACCGTGCGGCCACAGGATGCTGCAAACAGCCGCTGTAAATGCAGCTGGGTCCCAAGTACCCAAACTGCAGTCACATGACTATGGGGGGGGGGCTGGCCATTGGAACTTTGAATCTGGGTCATAAGTAGCTTTTGGAGGGTCTGTCTTAATTTCGAATGACTGCTAAGCAACCAGTCATAAGTCAAGGACTGCCTGTGTGTCTCTACTTCCTGCTTGCAAGCAACCCATAAATATCTGATGAATAACTAAAGGATGGACTAAGATAATCCTTGGGTGATTGAACAAGGCTATTTATAGGTTCCTAGATTCATTTTCTTTTTATTGAAAGAGAATTTAACATAAGGTTAAAGAAGTACGGAAATATAAAATGAAAACTGAAAAAGAAGAGAGAGATACAAAAGAATAAAAAAGAACAAGTGAAGGATGTGAAAAGGAAGAGAAAAGGAAAAAAGAAAAATATCTAAAGAAATCACTTCCGATCTTCATTGCAGCAGTTACAAACACCGTAATTGGCAACTCCACCCTCCAAAATTACATATCGTCTGCTTCCAATAAACAAAACTTTTAAATCAATAAATCCTGAGATCACCAGTTCATTGTCGTCCATTCTCAGCAAAAAGTCCATAAAGGGTTTCCAATCTTTTATAAAGATAATTGTTGTTTCCTCCTTTAGGAATTTAGCCATTTTTGCAAGCTCTGCCATCTTCATGATCTATCCCTCCACATTATGGGTATTTCTTTGCTCTTTTATATTTGCACATATAATAACCTTGCTGCAGTTGCCATGTATAAAATCAAATGTCCGCAAGCCTTTTCTAACTGATTGCCCATTAGTTCTAATAAGAAAAATTCCATTTTCATCTGAATATTAATCAGTCTTATTATTTGTGCCCAGTATCTTTAAACTTCTGCACAAATCCACTATGCATGATAAAAATGTCCCTTCGTGTTTTTCACATTTCCAATATTGATTAGAAGTACCTTTATCCATCTTAGACTAATTTGCTGGTGTCATATACCAACAGTACATCATTTTAAAAAGAGTTTAAAAAAACTCTTTTAAATTATAGAACAAGGTGAATTTCAAACCTTTTAACCATATTCTCTCTGTTGATCCATCTGAATATTATAGTCAAAATTCTTAGCCATACATTCTTACCATACATTCTTTAATGTATGGTTACTCTTCTCCCTGTTCAATTTTTTTCTGAGGATGGAAATCCTGTTACAGGAAGGAAGGAAGGAAGGAAGGGAGGGAGGGAGGGGGAGAGAGAGAGAGAAAGAGAGAGAGAGAGAGAGAGAGAGAGAGAGAAAGAAAGAAAGAAAGAAAGAAAGAGAAAGAAAGAAAGAAAGAAAGAAGAAAGAAAGAAAGAAAGAAAGAAAGAAAGAAAGAAAGAAAGAAAGAAAGAAAGAAAGAAAGAAAGAAAGAAAGAAAGAAAGAAAGACTCTTGGGGTGACAACCATAAAGGGATTTTAGGAGAGGTTCTTATGGACTCTGATATGTAACAACCAGCTGAAAACAATTCCCCCCCCCTAAAAAAACACTGTTACAAGTGTTTCTTTAATGGGATCTGGTTTAACATTACAGTGAAAAAGGAGAAAGAGAGAAATCAACAACTAGAATCACCAAATGGTATTGCTGAAACAGTTTAAATACCAGAGGGCAATTTGGATGAATCCCATCATGTAAGTTCTTGTTCTTGGCATGTTCTTGCTAAAGGGCAAGCTGTGACTTGGAAGATGTAAGAGATGAGCAGGCAGAGCCCGAGGGAGGGGTGAAATGCGTCATCAGTTTGGAATCATTGCGCAGCCACAAGAATTCCAGCCCTCCATGAATTCTGCTGACCCTGAACTAGAGTCGATTTAGCTTGGACCATTATTAATTGTTCAGATTCATGGGTACAGGTGGCAAGAATAAACTCTTAATGCTTTGAACTCAACTCCTGTTCCTGGTTATAGGCAGAGGTGGGTTTCAGCAGGTTCTGACCAGTTCTGGAGAACCGGTAGCGGAAATTTTGAGTAGTTCGGAGAACCGGTAAATACCACCTCTGACTGGCCCCGCCCCCATCTATTCTCTGCCTCCCGAGTCCCAGCTGATCGGGAGGAAATGGGGATTTTGCACCCCCAGGAGTGGGGAGGGAGTGAATGGGGCTTTTGCAGTATCCTTCCCCTGCCACGCCCACCAAGCCACGCCCACAGAACTGGTAATAAAAAAATTTGAATCCCACCATTGGTTATAGGCATCCGTCTATCTCCACTTCAAGGCAGGAGATGAGAGGGAAGCATTGTCTGTTTCAGTATGACTTTCATATCAGTGGTGGCGGCTGCTGAGTGAAACAGCCTTGTTATGGGAACACCCAGTGGTGGGATTCAAATAATTTAACAACCAGTTCTCTGCCCTAATGATCAGCTGGGTAGGTGTGGCTAGGTGGTCATGTGACTGGGTGGGTGTGGCCAGCTCAACATCACTCACATCGAGAGGCACCTCATCTCGCCCAGCCCAGCCCCGCCTCACCCCTCCCCTCCCAGCCACTCCTTGTCATGCCTGGCCACTCACCTCGCCAGAGCAAGTAATTTTCAAATAAAAAGAATGCTCGCCTTGTGCAAATAAATAACAAACAGCTTGACTTCAGGTTTGATGCATCTTTCAAAGTATTACTGCTCCTTCTAGTCTCCTTTCCTATTAACAGGTCCATCTCAGATTTTAACCTCTCTTACAACCTCTCTTGTCCTTTGCATCATTCTATGGGAGATTATTCTGAAATGTTATCTGTGATGTTTGCAGCATTACAAGTTTGTTTCCTCCTACCCTGTTTTCGCATGCTTACAAGTTATTTTGACATTCCTTCCTCCTTTTTAAACAAAGTAGTGGTTAAGGTGCTGGACTAGAAAGGAAGAGTTCTAGTCCCATTTTAGGCTTGAAAAAAATGGCTAAGTGACCAGTCACTCTCCCCCAGCCCAAACCACTTCTTAGATTGTGGTTGTGAGGAAACTAAGAGGAAGAAGCTATATTAAATAAGTTCTCCACCTTGAGTTCCTTATAAAGTAATAAAGACAGGATAAACATCTAACCAAATAAATAAATCATTTGTGAGAATGATGTCCTTCTAAAGGAGAAGGGGTGCTGACTGCCTTGTCACATGCCTTACACTTTTATTTTTATTTTATTTTTATCCACTTTATTTTTCTCTACTTTTTGGTTTATTCTTCAATGATGGCATAGCCTGTGAAATTCTTACCTGTCTCACATGCCAGGGTTATGTGGAAAAACATCAGGTAAACACATCCATGTGACTGACAGGCAATAGCAGCAGAAATCACTAAGCAGCTACATTAAGACAGAAAGGTGGAGGCACCAGGGAGTCCTCCACTCCTCCACTCGCAACAGAATACCTTATTCCACCAGACTTGAAATTTTGGGCTTAGACAACTTAGAACTACGTCGCCTTAGAACCGATCTAAATGTAGTTCATAAAATTATCTGCCACAATGTCCTACCTGTCAATGACTACTTCAGCTTCAACCACAACAATACACAAGAACACAATAGATACAAACTTAATGTAAACCGCTCCAAACTCGACGGCAGAAAATATGACTTCAGCAACAGAGTGATCAATGCCTGGAATTCACTACCTGACTCTGTGGTCAACCACAGAAAGGTAGGAAAGTCATCCATGCCTCTTTTATGTGCTCTTTCCTTTGGAAATTTTGAGATTGTTTCAAGCTGACGGTGCAGAAATTGCCCCAACTTCTACAATACTGGTGATCTTTTTAATGGGTGAAGGTTCATTCTGTGAGCTTGTGGGTTGGTTTCCGAACGTTTCGTTACCAGGCTAGGTAACATCTTCAGCGGAGTTTAGGGTTCTTCTGTTCGATGGTCAGTAGGTCTTGTGATTGGTCAGGTGTGAGTGAGTCAAGTGAGGGTCTTGTGACCCATCACAAGACCTACAGACCACAACTAAAGCCCTTATAAACAGAAGAACACTGACACCCCCTAAACTCCGCTGAAGATGTTACCTAGCCTGGTAACAAAACATTTGGAAACCAACCCACAAGCTCGGAGAATGAACCTTCACCCTCATAGAGCAGTTTGCTACAGATTTCCATATCCTCATCATGAGCCATTCATTCGTCTTAAAGGTAACTGGACTGGTTTTTCCTTGAGGAAGAAAAAAGCATTTTGCTTCTCATCCAAGAAGCTTTATCAGTTCTGATGGCAGGGGGGGGGATGGAAGGATAAGTACTGACAGTTGAAACTGGATGGGGGGGGTGAGAGAGAGAGAATCGAAGGATTGATAGGATGGTGGAGGTGGGATGAAAGCACTGGATTTGTTTGCAGTCATCTGTGTCAGCGTTCCAAATAGCATCCAAAACTGGTCATTAGCACTCTGAGACAGAGGTGGGATTCAGCAGGTTCTGACCAGTTCTGGAGAACCGGTAGCGGAAATTTTGAGTAGTTCGGAGAACCGGTAAATACCACCTCCCCGCCCCCATCTATTCTCTGCCTCCCGAGTCCCAGCTGATCGGGAGGAAATGGGGATTTTATAGTATCCTTCCCTTGCCAAGCCAACAAAGCGACACCCACCAAGCCACGCCCACCAAGCCACACCCACAGAACCGGTAGTAAAAAAATTTGAATCCCACCACTGCTCTGAGAGCTATTGAGGCCACTTGGGGGGTTTATCTGTGCCCTCAGAGTCACCTGAATCAGAGTGCAGTTGGTTATGGAATTGTGACTGAGAATCTCCACAGGCATTGAGCCATTCATTGTTTCCAAGCTTTTGTTTTCTTCTTCTTTATAACAGTCTGTGTCCCCAAATTTTCATTTTTTGGTGCAACTCTCCAGGTCATTGGCAATTTTACAATATGTGGACTTCAACTCCCAGTATTCCCTAGGAACCAGTCAAACAATTTTTGGAGTTGAAGTCCACTTGTCTTAAAATCCCCAAGGGTAAGAGACCCTGTGTAGGATGTCCAATAAATAACCCTCAACTTCTCACAAAATGTCCTCCAGAGGAGAGGGCACTTCTCAAATTTCTGACATTGCCAGAATGACTTGGGTTTGGTATTTGAATCTCTTGCTGGGACTTTTTCTGCTAAATACTTCTAGAAAATCCTCTCTAAGTCCATGGCATTTGATGGCAAGCAATGTCAAGCATTAATTAATTGTGAAGAAGGATTTATGTCCAAAATAGTGTGATAGTGGATTCCTGCATTGGGCAGAAAGTTAAACTCAATTATCTCCATCTTATCTTATTCTTATCCTTTCCATCTCTTCCATTCAGTGATTCTAAACTGTCAGTCTGATGAGGTGACCCCAAAAATATTGGTTAGGACAGGGGAAGACCAACAAGTCTCCAAACGCAGTTTCCATTCATTAAACATTTTCTCCTGGTCTCTTCTCTGCTGAGCATGGTGCTAACCCAGGCACAGAAAAATAAAACTTCTGGAGGACTTGCCATTGTTAATGCATTGAGAGTTGCATGCTTAATTTCCTTTCTTGTTAAAACATAGTTCTCCGATGCTTCCTGTGACTTGCGTGACTCCCTCAGTGCTCTGGAAAGTATTGTGTTGGAATATAATACAATTGGATTTTTTAAAAAAAATGAAAAACAACAACAACAATGAAACGTTCTTGAGTTCACTGCATTCTGGTTGCCATAGAGATGGGGTGCATCTCTGGGAAGAATGCAGGACTCCTGCTGCTTTTCTTCCCCTCTTCCCCAAACAGCAGTGGCTCTGCTGAATGTAGGCAAAGAACTGGTGCACCATACAAAATCTAACCTGTTTGGATTCGGGATTGAATTCAATCTGACGTCTGAATGCCATTTGGAAAATCAGTCAAGTTTGATTCAGGCATCCAAACAACATTGTCAGATCAAACAGATTCAATTCAGACTTTCTAATCAATTTGGGATAGATGATAGATGATAGATAGATAGATAGATAGATAGATAGATAGATAGATAGATAGATAGATAGATAGATAGATAGATAGATAGATAGATAGATAGATAGATAGATAGATAGATAGATAAATGATAGAACTTTACAGTTGTCCAAATCAATTCAAAAACATGCAGGATTCAATTATTTGAATTGAACTGCCAGTCTAGGCATTTGCTTAAGTAGCCTTCAGATGTAATCAAGAAGTTGAATATTTGCAGAGCTCTAGTAGCATCATTTTTAGAATCTTACAGAAAGTTATAGATTCCAGCTCCAAAACATTTTGCTGCTTGAAGGGGAATCTAACTAGTACCTCACCATCACTAGGTCCATTCAGACACATTCATGCACTGAACCATCCTCTCTCAAACAATTGTTTTACTGTGCTGGGTGGCAGGGGAGGTCCTGCCCTAGTGTTGCCATGAAACTCAGGCACCCCAAGTTTGGCATGGAGATGATAAGATCTTGATCCCTGACTTTGAGAGAGACACTTTTACCTTTGCAAAGGGGCTTCTTTGCCCACCCAAAAACACAAATCACCAAGTAATTGGCAAAGCAAAATGTTTTTATTAAGGAGGGCTAAGTCCTTTTATAGGGTACAGAAACTAATGATACATACATTTGTGTATGTAATGTGTCAGAAAGCAAGTGATCAAACAATAAAAGGGATTGATTACAAGTGAGACTTGAACAATAGGAAACACTGATTCTAGATAACATTCTACAAGCTGCAAATTTATGGGTTACATTACTCTTTCCCACCTGGGTTTGTATCTTAATGCTTGTGTGTGTATTCAAGGTCTTTCAGAATACTTTCTCTATTGTTTAGTGCTGAAAAGACAAGTTCTTGCATACCAAATGAAGTGGCCAAGTAGGAAAAAAACATGTTTTCCTGAAGTTAAAAAAAAGAAGCCTAGACAGCCATGTTAAAAATGCTAATATAAACCTTTTAAAAGGATGATGATGAAGCCTAAAATTCCAGACAATATTAGGACTGATTCTTGGTCCATTTTGGCTGACTATTATTTACTTTGATTTCTGGTGCTTCTTCAAGGTATCAGCAGAGAATAAGAAATCTTTCCTATTCAGGCCCTTTTCTGGAGATACCATGGGCTTGTCATCCCATGCACTAGTCTAAGAATGCAATAACATAATCCTCTCCTCTCCTCTCCTCTCCTCTCCTCTCCTCTCCTCTCCTCTCCTTGTTAGAAGAGAGAAGTCTCAATTGGAACACTCAGACAAGTGGCTCAACCACCCTTCTACAAAACATCTCCTTAATTTCCAGAGTACCTCCTATGCCTCCACCCAATATACCCTGTTCCCCATAAGGTTCCCTCTTTTGCAGACAGCAAATACTGAATTTCATTCCAGTCCAGGATGCAATCGTTCCTTTTTTTCTGGGGTTAAACTGATGCTCAGCTGGATTTCTGACCACTGGAAAAATATCACATCAGAAGAATCTGGCTATAGATCTCTACACACAATTATATCAACATTGGTCCCTCTGCAGCCTACAGGACTCAATGCAACAATCAGAAGTGACTACTGCATCAGTCCACCCTGGAAATGAAGAGTCAGATAGTAACTTGAAATGCCAACTTTGATGCCAAAGAGAAAGAGAGGGAGGAGGAGAGAATAACAATGTCAGAAATGTTCATATCCCATACCAATTTCATGCCAATCTAGTTAAGGTTTTAGGCAACATCTACATTTATTACCATTAGCACAAGGAAGACAAAAAGGCCATGAGAAGTCCATGGGGGAAATTGTGGTAAACCTTCTCACTTGGCCTGTGATGTATCAGGATGTTGATACTATCCTGAGACTACGCTGAAGCTGCCATACCTAAAGATGAAGCAGGCATGTAAGCAGGGTGGATAAAAGGTAGAAGATCCTGTCAGGAGATAGATAAGAAGGAGCTAGGTCGCTAAGGAAAAATGTCACCTAAACCAGACAAAAGAAGTTGGGACTGAGCAGATGGGAAACCCCGCCCCAAATCATAGAATCATAAAAATCATAAAAACATAAGGCTGGAAAGGATCTTGAAGGTCCTTTAGTCAAACCCTCTGCCCGAGACCCAAGGTCCTTATACATCTCAGAAAAATGGATGGCCAATCTTTCCTGAAAACCTCAATTGATGGAGCACTCACAACTCCAGGAGGCAAGCTATTCCATTGATTAATTGCTCTTACTGTCAGGAAATTTCTCCTTAGTTCCAGGTGGGATCTGTCTTTAAGGAGCTTCTACCCTTTGCTTTTTGTCTGCCCTCTGGAGAATAAGTTCACCTGCTCATCTCTGTGACTGCACCTCAAGTACAGGAAGACAGCTATCATGTTACCCCCAGCAACAGCTACTGGACTTGAAAATTAACAAGACAAGAGTAGCTACTAGTCCTGTCGATCAACAAAGCAAAGAGTTTGGGGGGGGGTAACAGGGGTCCTGAAGGCTGCTTAGTCTTTGAGTTGATTTTGGATCCAGACTTGGCAGCTTCTGTCCCTCTGGATAGTGCCTGGAAGCCTAATTGAGAAGGATATGGATAAGTGTGGATGAGTGTATGTGTGCATGTGAGAAAGAGCAAATATATTTGTTTTTACCAGTAAAGTTTTAAATTCACTGGGTCACGTGTATTCCAAAGAACCAGTTGTGCCTCAGTGTTTGGTTGAAAGTGATTAGGGTGTGACTATTTTGCAGGGCAATGAGTGTGTGAGTGTTACGTACCTAAGAGTGTGTGTAAACAACACTAGGATGCACTGCAACAGGAATAATAGCAATGGACACCATTAAATGTTCAAAATAAAATGTCCCAAATATATAAACATACATTCATGTATTCTGTTAAAGGTGACAAGGTTCTTTTTACTAGAGCTAAAAAGTCACATTTGTTTTTAAGATTGGCTTTTGCATATGAGATGCCCTGCAAGACTCTCACAACTTTTAATCAATCCTTCAGTAATTATTGTTATTTATTAAATTTATATACCACCTGTCTCACTCTGCAAAATGACTCAGGGTGGTCTAGAATTAAAATAATAAGTATTAAAATATTTAAAACATTAGATACAAAGACAATAAGCAAAAGGAAAGATAGGTGCAATGATAGCATTTTCTCATTAAGTCCACCAGCCACCCCTCTGTTAGTCCACCAGAAATGGTTTAGGAGAGGAATATACAGGTACAGGACACCCACTGGACTGCCACTCCCAAATGCAAAGTTCTCAATTCCATGCCCTTACCTATGAATGGTCTGCTGGAGCAAAGGCCCTTGTGCCTCCTGAAACCTAAAGAGACAAACAGATCATTAGCCTAATAGAAGAATGATGGAAGGCTGAAGAGCAAAATCCAACATATATTTCATTATATATGTGTGTGTGTGTGGATTCTGTACCATCAAGTTGCTGTCAAATCTTAGTAACCACCTACATAAAGATTTCTGCCAGGATGATCTGTCTTAAACCTGGTCCTTCAGGTCTGCCAGTGGCACATTGATCAGGGTTCCGATGGATGCCCTAATTAAACCATGAGCCTCGAGCCAAGTTTCAAAAGAAATCCAGTTATTTATTAGGAGCAATATGTCGGCATGTACCCAAGTGTAGCCAGGTCTGCCCCAGGTAATTTATGACCCAATTATGACCCTGTTTCCCCACTCCTCCCAGAGTGTGTCATAAATCACATTCTCCAATGGAGTACTTTCGCGGGCTGTAGAGATCACGCCCCTCTGGCTGTTGCCGGTAACCTGGGATACAGCCTTGAGAAAGGTATGTGTGGAATTTGCTTCTGGTTGTGGCTGTCGTGTTGCTCCGCCAGTTTTTTCCCCCTCCTGCCTATGGCAACTTGAGAGCAGGCCAGGAATGCTTTACGAGTTGACATTCGGCTCCCCTCACTTCCTGAAGATGACCTGTGCAAAGCAAAAACAATTTGAGTACAAGTATAGAATTTAGGGCTGTGACCCGTGGCTTCACTGGCTCGATGAACCCCCTTGCTAGGTTTTTGTCTGTATATTTGTGCATTTCTTGCATTTCCCAGGGTGTCATGGCGTACAATTTGGGTTTTGGTAGTTTTGCCCTGGGGATGATTTCGATGGCAGTCTGTCTCATGGTGGGGAGGTAGGACGTCGCACTCGGCCTCGCTGAATACTTCTGCGAGGTCCTGATATTCTCTGGGGATCTGTTTGGCCTCGGGTTTTGTCAGAGGTGGCTGCCAGTTGTTCTGGTGGGCCCTTTGGGAGGGTTCCCTGCATGGGCGATGCTTCTATTTGCTTGGTGTGGAGGGGGTTGGGGTACCCTTGCTATCCTCAGTCTGTGGCTTCCCCCTTGCCACCAGATGGTTGGGCCCCACTTGTCTAGCCAGGAGAGCCCCAGTATGACCGCATCTGTCATTTTGGTGGCTATTACGAATCGAATTACTTCCCAGTGATTCGCTAGCTCTAGCCTCACTGGTTCGGTCAGGTGGGTGGCATAGGCTCCCCCCAATAGGGACCCATCGACCTGTTCGAACCGGATCGGGTGGGCCAGTCTTTTCGCTCTAGTCCCCAGTTTCAGGACCATAGTTAGGTTGATCAAGCATCTAGTGCAGACTGAATCTATTAGGGCTTGAAAAGTATCCTGGGTTCCTGTTTTTGGGGCTGTGAGGCATATTGGGAAAATGAAAGGGTGGACCAGTTCACTCACCGTTGGGTCATTTTCGCCTTCGTCCTCATTGTCATAGGCATCTGGCAACTGGTCATCATTGCCTGGGGTTTCCCCCTCCCTTCGGCTGGGTGGGGAGGGACCTCTGCAGCCTGGAGGGCCTTCTGGGACGTGTCGGTGGCTTGCCTGGGGCCTCGTTCCGGTTGTGCCCTGGTGTTGGCTCTGACCTTGGTTTCGGGGCTGGGTTGCGCATGCTGATGCCATGTGGCCTATCCCCCCCCCCCCGCATCTGTAGCATTTCAGCAGACTTCATGGGATGGCTGGTTTTGGGGCCGGCTGTGGTGCTGTGGTTCCCCATCGGCTGGGTGGTCTCTGGTCTGGTTGACCTCTCTCTTTAGTGTCCGGTTGCTTTCTCATGTCATTGGCTTGCAGCCCACCATTGTCTTTTATGGCCACTCGGAACCACTCAGAGAGTCGGTTCGGGATGTCCCAGTAAGCAGTTACCTGGGTGATTTGCTTGTCCAGGCTTGTTCTGAAAAAATGAACTAACAGCCGCTCTGGCAAAGGGGGTAGCTTCCCAATGACTCTCCTGAATTCACGGATGTGTTCCTTGATGGGTCGCCCCCTCTGCCTTAGGTTTCTGAGCTCATCTTCCACGTACGGGTCCTCCTCCGCCTCCTCAAACCTGGCCTCTAGTAGTTGTAGGAAGTCATCTAGGTCTTGCAGTTGGGGGGCCCTCCTCTTGTGGGGAGCTGTAGCCATTCCCTTGCTTCTCCCTCTAGCCCCCCTGCGATGGTGTTCACCATGGCTCTGGGGGATGGGTAGAGGTGTCCATAGTGCTCTAGGTGGATCTCAGCCAAGTCAAGGAATAGAGCTGGCTGGTCTGAGTACCCATCAAATTTTCCCCTGAAGCGGGGCGGTTCGTTCAGCACTGCTCCTCCCTCCTCCTGTCGGCCTCTGTAAGCCTGTGCTTGATGTGGCTGGCCATTTCCCTCGGCTCTAGTTCGTAGAGAGGGAGGGGGCTGCCTGCCCTGGGGGGCTTGACTGCTGCGTGGAGGAGGCACTGGCTGCAGCCTTGGTCTCCTTCTCCTTCTGGTGGGTGGAGAAGGGGGGATGTGTTCCCGTCTGCGTCTCCTCACTTCAAAGGGCTCTGCTGCAACTTCCCTCTCTTTTGGGCGGCATGATGGGCCCTCATCACGAAGGGTGGCCTGGTCAAATTCCTCCCTCAGCTGCTCTATGGATCTCCCCAGGGGTTCCATCAGGGGCTTTGGGAGCCTGGCCTGTGCCCAGTCCCACATCCAATCCACTCTTCCCAGCTCGCTCAGGGGCCTTCCCCCCTTCTGGGCATTAGGGTGGGGGAACTCGACCTCAGCTGCTTTAGGGATACTTTTCCACCAATACTCATCCCTTCTTGCTTTGGTCGTTGGGGCAGGCGTCTCAGCTTTGATGTTCAGGGAGGGTTGCACTCTGGTTGCAATTAGGCTGCTGCTCTGCTGTTCCACCTCTCTCTGGGTCACCTGGATCAGGCTCTCTTCGGATAGTCCACCCTCTGCCATGGTCGCCTGAGTTTCTCTCCAAGCACCCCAGATGTCGGGGAGTGACTGGAGAGGCCGGGACCCAGGAATCCCGGTAATTTTTTTGTTTAGAGGGAGATCTGGCTAGCTGTCAGGGTTCCGACGGATGCCCTAATTAAACCATGAGCCTCGAGCCAAGTTTCAAAAGAAATCCAGTTATTTATTAGGAGCAACATGTCCGCACGTACCCAAGTGTAGCCAGGTCTGCCCCACGTAATTTACAACCCAATTATTACCCTGTTTTCCCCCTCCTCCCAGGGTGTGTCATAAATCACATTCTCCAACGAAGTACTTTCACGGGCTGTAGAGATCATGCCCCTCTGGCTGTTGCCGGTAACCTGGGATACAGCCTTGAGAAAAGTATGCATGGAATTTGTTTCTGGTTGTGGCTGCCATGCTGCTCCAGAAGTTCCCCCCCCCTCCTGCCTATGGCAACTCGAGAGCAGGCCAGGAATACTTTATGAGTTGACACTCTAACTGACTCCATCCACCTTCTGGTTGGTTGTCCACTTCTTCTCTGTCCTTCCATGCCTTACCTGTAGGAGCTTCTTTCTCAATGGAACATCTTTTTCCTTCTTTCATAGAACATAGAATCATAGGGCTGGGAGGGACTTTGGATGTCTTCAACCCCTGCTCAAGGCAAGAGACCTTCTACCAGCCTGGTCAAATGGTTGTCCAGTCTATTATTGATCACCTCCATCAATGAGGCACCCACAACTTCAGGAGGCAAGCTATTCTGTTGATTAATTGTGCTCAATTGTTTTTCTTTTTTACTTCTAGGTTGAATCTGTCCTTAATAAGCTTCCACCCATTGATTCTTGTCCTGTTCTCTGGTGCTTTGGAAAATAAGTCAATCCCCTCTTCTCTGTGACAGTCCCCCAAGCACTGGAAGATAGTTATGATGTCCTGTAATCCTTCAATAGGTTAGATGAACCTCCCTCCCTCAACCATTCACCATATGTTTTAGCCTCCATAGCCTTTATCATCTATGTTGTCTTCTCCGCTCTTTCACAATCCTATTTCCCTGAGTGTCATATAATCTGCTTGCACACTTCTCTATATAGGGGAGCTCTTTACCTGAAAAGATGCACTCACATACCAGGATTAACTTGCTTAGTGTTCACATTTATTTAGGATTTGGGTGTGTGGGAGAGAGTATGTAATTCAGTGTAATATACACATTCAGTCTGTTTTGTTAGCTTATGGTTCATATTGTACAAACTTAGACAACTGGTTAATTCAGTAAGATTAAAGGTGTTGTAAAAACATCACCCCTTCTCATTATATGTGGATTCTGGGGGATCAGATTGCATATTGTTGGCTCTTGGGGATTTTTCCTTTCCAAGTTAAAATAGTCACTTTCAAAGATAAGAATGAGAAGGAGGTTAATTGATTCCTATTTCTGGCTGAAAGCAGTATGGATTTAGCTAAGAATTAGCCTCACTAAATGTAATTTGATTTATTTTAGAACCCACATGCATAGAATTTTACTTATTCTTATGAAAATGTGACTTACCATTGCCATATTTTGGGAACATCCTTCCTTATGTAACTAGCAACTAATTTGAACTTATTTCCCTGTTTAGCAGTAAGAGCAGCGTATGATTCAACGCAAGGGTGTTGATTTGAAATCTGCATCCATTTGCTTCAAGAATCAGAGTAGAAAACAAATGTCATCTCCCCCCTCATTTTGTGTTTCTCTTCATGACCTTCAATGAAGCATTTTATTTCTAGCTGGTTTTAGCAGTGCTGGAAGCAACATGGGGTGGGGAGGTATTAAATAAAAGAACAACAACAATTTACGGTAGCTAATTTGCTTCACTCATTGAATTTTACTCTACAAGATCAAATCTCATCAATCCCTTGGGATTCTGGTTGTTTGCATGCACAATGTAATGATTATGAGTTCTTCAAAATAAGAAATATTTTTTTCTGGAGAATATTTATGGAGAGAAATTGTCCCAGGAGGCAATAAGCTTGGATTAAAAACCCAGTTTTATTTTGTTAAGGGCAGAGTTGCATATAAAATTCACTCTTTGAGAATCCCAGTATGATCTGGTTGAACTATCCTAGACAAAGTCACCACGAAGCACTTCCTAAAGATTCATTTTTAAATTTTATTTATATTCATTTCAAAAAAATTACATGAAGTAAAAGTCAAATCTAAAGAAAAAAAGGAAGAAAAAAAGATGCATGAAAAGAAAAAAGAAACAAAAGTTATGAAATATAATGACTTCTGACCTTTCCTTCAACAGGTACAGTAATTAAAATCTTACAATCTTCTCTTAGGTGCTATACAAATCCCTTCAACCCCTCACTTAGTCCACATCTTTTTAATCCTCAAATCCATAAATCATCACATCACTTTTTTTTCTTTCAGCAAAAAGCCCATCTAAGATTTCCACACTTCCTAAGGATTCCAATGCAATTAAATTCCAATACAATTCAAAACTGAAGGTTTCAGAAGAAACTAATTTATTAAAATATTAATAAAATGCCCTTTATAATTCAATCTCAAAGCATGATATCAGTGAATATAAATGAAACAATCAGATGAGGCTAAAAATAATTGAAGGAACAAAGTGCATTTGGGAAAACATTACATATTTAAATGTGTATTTTAACAACTACATACATATCAATATTTGTGCTGACTTTGTTAAACCTAAATGTGCAGCTTCCAATGAATATAGGGTGTAAAATATGTACAAACAGGTTAAAAAAAGAAATATGGGTTGGAAGCGTGTCAATTTGTTGATTGTTATTTTCACCAATTATTGTCCTTTTCCTGAGAATTTCAATTCCTTTGCATGCTTTATTCATAAAATTCTGGTTTTCTAAATATGATGTTGATCAGGACAAAAATAAAAATGGCTAGGTTTTAATAGTAGGCAATGCATGTGACTATAAACCAGTCTTTCTTAATCTTGACAAATTTAAAATGTGTGGACTTCAACTCCCCGAATTTCTGAGCCAAGGAACATAGAACATAGAATAATAGGGCTGGAAGGGATCTCCAGTGTTCTCTAGTTCAACCTCTTGCTCAAGGAAGGAGCCTTACATACCATCCCAGTCAAATGGTTGTCCAGTCTAGTTTTGAAAACCTCCAGTGATGGTGCACCCAACGCTGCAGGAGCAAGCTATGAGTTAGTCTTGACCCTTCATAAATCTGGGAGGTTGAAGTTCACACATCAGTTCACACAAGTTGCTAAGGTTGAGAAACGCTGGTATAAACAGTCCTCTGAGCAGGGCTCTCAATGCCAAATTCAGCTCCCTCATTCTGTGGTTCTCTGCAAATGGACCAGCAGGGATTCATGTTATTAGAGTCAGTTCTTCTTAAGCATCATTCCAAGGTAGAGTTTTAATTACCCACAATGCTTCAGAATATTTTATGCATTTGAAACATTGTGGATGCCATTTATTTATTTTATAAAAAATTTATTTTATTTATTTTATAAAATTTATATGCCGCCCAACTCCCGAAGGACTCTGGTACCTGCTGCCACTTGTAATGGTACCTGCTGCCATAGGTACCTGCTGCCACTTGTAATGTTCTTGTTGTCTACTGTGGCACAGTTGTGGCACAGTTGTCTACTGTGGCAGCAATAATCAGTTTTTTTCCCCAAGACAGCTCAAAATACACAGTGATTCACTTGTGACAAAAAAAGTCAGAGAAGGCATGTATAGCTAATTCTGTGTCATAAAGTTTTTGTATTTTTCTCTAAGTCTTTCTCCTTCGGTTTGATAGAAAATGAATTGCTAGCATTTTTTGTTTTCAAAGAATGGGAATCTAATGAAACTCTCATAGATGGAGTGTGGTATCCATGCATTTACTTTAGTTATGATTTAGGTAAGAAGGATATGTGTCTCCTCGGTCACCGTATAATAAAGTTTGCCATGGTCTCCATCCTCCATCCCATTAACCTTGTAGAAACACCTCTCCTTGGACTTTTTCAGATCAGAAAACAGAGACAGTAGGAAGGTTACAAAGTGGCAGAGACACACAGAGCCCATTATCGCCACCCTCCACATTTCTGCAGCAATGAAGTTGGCTCAAAAAAGTATCTCCCCAATAAATTCAAAATGAATTCTAATGCACACTTCTGCCAACGAAGCAGAAAAACTGAACTTTCTTTTTCACAGAGAGAAAGTAGTTGGGAAATGATACAGGTAGTCTTTGACCTACGACCACAATTAAGCCCAAAATTTCTGTTGCTAAGTGAGATAGTTCTTAATGAGTTTTGTACCATTTTACGACCTTTCTTGCCACAGTTGTTGAGTGAATCATTTCAACTGTTAAGTTAGTAACATGGCTGTTAATTGAATCTAGCTTTCCCATTGACTTTGCTTGTCAGAAGGTCATATAAGTTGAACTCATGACCCAGTGACACTGCAGCTGTCATAAAAATGAGTGAGTTGCCAAGGGCCTGTATTTTGATCTCATGACCACGGGGAAGTTGCAGTGGTCGTAAGTGTGAAAAATGGTCATAAGTCACTTTTTCAGTGCTGTTGTAACTTAAAAAGGTCACTAAATAAACTGTTGTAAATTGAGGACTACCTGTATTGTGTAGGATTTCAGTCCTGGTTTATCGCCTTGCTTGCTTGCTTTGATCCTGCCAATGTAGCAGTTTGAAAGCATGCAAATGCAAGTAGATAAATAGGTACCACTTCATTGGGAAGGTAACAGCGCTCCGTGATGTCAGGCTGGTCACATGACCATGGAAATGTCTTTGGACAGTGCTGACTCAATGGCCTTGAAACGAAGATGAATTCCGCCCCCTAAAGTCAGCAACAACCAGCAGAGTAAAATCTGCAGGGACTCCTTACTTTTTGCTTGCTCTGAACATGATGCTCAGGGAGTTTAGATTAGTTTCAGAGATGCCAGTGGATGGACAAAGGTGATCTTCTGGCTGAGATTCTGAGCACAGACTTGATGCAGCATTTTAGCCATTATCTTTTACTGAAATCATTCATTACGTTATTTCTTCCTGCAGGCTAATGCATTCTAAATTTCAACCCAATGAAAAGTAGCTTAAGTATAAATGTACAAAATTATGTTGCATTTTTTCCCCATTCCTCAAACGGGGTGGGGAGTGGGGAGTAGTAGAAAAAACTGCATTCATGCCCCAGTTTCTCTCCTGGTACAATTTCTCTGATAAGTATGTACTGTTACTGGAAAAGAAGGGTTACAGTATATTGTGGCAATGATTGCAATGTCCATGTAGAGCAAAGGAGATGCAGTTCTTTTCCTGCTCTTTCTTTCAAAATCAACCCGTATCGTCGTTTCTGTGGGTTTTGATAATCCCCAGATATTCACTGCAGCAGCACCTCCAAAGACCTAATTTCAGAGAGTAAATAGGGCACAGACTAATAAAGTCAATTATCCGCTACAATGTCCTACCTGTCAAGGACTACTTCAGCTTCAACCACAACAATACACGAGCACACAATAGATACAAACTTAAAGTGAACCGCTCCAAACTCGATTGCAGAAAATACGACTTCAGCAACAGAGTGGTCAGTGCCTGGAATACGCTACCCGACTCTGTGGTTTCATCCCCAAACCCCCAAAATTTTAACCTTAGACTGTCTACTGTTGACCTCACCCCATTCCTAAGAGGTCTGTAAGGGGCGTGCATAAGTGCACCTGCGTGCCTACCGTCCCTGTCCTAATGTACCCTTTTACTTTTATTCATTTCATGTATTCAAATTATGTATATACTTATATGTATTATCTAATACGAGATTGACAAAATAAATAAATAAATAAAGTAAAAATAAAAATATTTCTTATTTCCTTCTTACTGAGAACTCAGATTTATGTCATCTTTCTGGCCTACCCACCCATCCACAGTCCTACATAAATACATCACACATCCAAACTTTGATTAATTTAAGATTTGATTGATTAATTTTGATTAAGAACTGTTGGGGATCTTCATAAGAAAGAGAGGCTGTAGCTTGCTTATCTCTCCTCCAGAAATGAAATGTAAAATTTCCATTCCCTTAATTCTGAGGGCCACACCTGACTCTTGGGTGGCAACCTGCATCATGGATTCCAAAAAGGAGAAGAGTGGAACAAAAATAGAATTGATTTCATTTAAATGCCATGAACGTTCCATTCTGTAGGCATTATATTGTCAGATTTGTTGTTTTATGGGTTGCATTATTTTATGAATTGGATGTGGCCCTCTATGGGGGCAGCATGTAAACTTTGTCAACAAACAAATAAATAAGTAGTAAATATGATTACACTCCATGTCATTGTTTTCCCCCACATTCTATCACGTTAGAGGTGATGATTTCACAGCAGTTTCTATGGGCTTATTGCCAAGATTTGAAAGCCTCCAGGTTGTGAACCATAGAATTTTGCATCCATAGATTTAACACAAGCTTCCTTCCTTTCCTGCCACAAATAGGCTTTCAGGCCCTGCTGAAGGTCTCATGCTTGGTTTAATTTCTTGGAAACAAGGAATCATCCAAACTGATTACTCCTGGACTCGCTGACTGAAGAGAGAATTGTATTGATGCAGTGGTTAATTTCTAAGATTGAAACCTTTCACTGGCTTAATTGGCAGATTAACAAACTAAAGCCTTAGTTAATCAAATGGCGAAGGCAAATTTTACTCAGTGTATTTATGACTCAAAAGACCTACTTGCTTCTTTGTAGGATTGTTTCTATCCCAGTATGTTAATATTGCAAAGAACAAAACAGAAAATGTTAAATATTGCTTTACTAAAAATGAATGGTAGCTGTTACTGATCCCACGCTCCCACTGTCAGCTCAAAAAAGCTGTTGACACTTTCACAACATTGAGATTTGGTGAAATTTGGGTGTCTTCTCACCTACCTTTTGGGAGGAGCCCTCTGAAATTTGAGAAGAACAGATTAGAAAAATGTGATTACAACCCTGAGAACACCATTCCCCCAGCCTTCAGAATCCAAAATAAAAATTAGGGCACATAAAAATCTTCCCCATGATTACTTGCTGAGGTTTAATCTGGAAATTAGAAAAGTTTTATTGTTGTTCATCCATGTCTGACCTTTTGTGACCTTCAGGATCTTCATTTGACAGGACTGTGCTCTTTGGAAGGAGCTGTTTCTTGGTGTCCTTGTAAAGTCACACTTGTATCATGAGTAAGAACATCTAGTCACCTTGTTGGTCTTTTTTTTGATAACCTTCTACAATATTCTTTGAAGGTTAGTCCAATGACCCTTGCTTTCACACTATATGTCCTAAATTGTTAAGTTTTGGTTTTGGTCAAGTAATGCAGTCTGGTTTTCCTTCATCTGCTGTTGAATGATTTGCTCTTCTTGCAGTCCAAATTATTCTCAATTATTTTCTCCAGCACTTCCAGATGTAGATATTGCTTCATTCAGCCTTTTTTATGGTTCATCTTTCCCAGGCATATTTTACAAGAGGGAAAACCACCTCTTTCACGTACCTTAATTATCACTGTGATTTTATCTTTCAATCATTCATAGTTTTTCGTCCAGGAAGCAGATATCATTCCTAAATATTTCTGACCCTAGGAAGATAAAGTCTGTTGCTGTTTCAGCTTCTTTGTTGCCTATTTTCATTCGTCTGGCATTGTCTGTCAACACAAACTTTTCTATACTTTTGCAATAAGATAAAGCAGAAGCAGCTTTGTCAGTCTCTTGTTTCCCCACATTCAACTAGACATTTTTTAAGTCTTCATCATTTCCAGGCTTCATAATATTATCAACATTATCTGAAATTCTTGCTGTTTCTCCCAGCGATGTTAATTCTGATCTGTTTCTTCTAGTCCAGCATTTCTCATTATATATCCAGCGGTTAAATTAATACTACAATTAAATTAATTAGGTGGAATTACTCTGGTGTCCTGCCTTTCCAATTTTGAATCATTTTGTAGCTTCATCTTCCTATTCTAACTTTTGCTTCTTGGCCATCGTACAACTGTTTGACCTACTATCTTCGTGTTTTTAAGAGCTATTCACAATTCATTGCAGTATACATAGCCAAAGAATTTATATAATCAGTAAAGTATGCTGGAGTTCAACTCCCAGAATTCCATTTGAAATCCATGTACCTTAAATTGGGCTGGACTTCAACTCCCAGAATTCCAGCTGAAGTCCATGTATATCTTAAAGTTGCTGAAGTTGGAAAAAGACAGCACTAGATTTCAGGCCACTGTTTATTTTACTGTCGTTTATTGAACAAACCATCACCAGCTGAGCTCACACAGCACACCGGACCACAAGAAGCAAGCCAAGGTGTCCGTTAACCAAGTTATGGCGTTGCCCCAAAGGAATCGCTTGATTTGCAAGCGACCTGCTGAACCTCGCTGGTCCGCCTCGCTTGCTTTTTTTTTGTTTTTGGTCTTTTGAACTATATAAACCTCTTAAAGAGAAATATTTTTGGAAAGGGGGAGCACCTGCTTTTCACCGAGAATGGAAAGTCTGCGAGGGTGGGGCTTTCCACAAACCCACTTCCTTCCCATGCCCCGATCAGCAAACCCTTGAAAATACGCTTCGGAGTAACCAGGTTCTGACCCTTTACTTCCGAGGAAGCCCATTGAACAGGATTTCCGAGACTGAAGTGGGCGGGCTCTCACAACTCCAACAGCGAATTTTTTATTTTATTTTTTTGGCTGTTCACCCCCCCGCTGGAGAGAGCTCGGCCAGGCCTCCCCCCTCCCTCCGCCCCAAGTCAGTGAAAATTGGCAAGGAAACAACCATGTATTTATCGTATCTGGCAGCCTCCCCTTATTTTGGGCCGGGGGCAGGGAGGGAAAAGCCCCAGGGAAAACACTTTTTTGGCATTTGGCAACTTTTCACTTGGATCCAAGACCCTTCTTTCCAAATGCCTTAAAGTTGCCAAATGCCTTAAAATCTGGATTCTCTGTCGGTGAGGCAGTGGGTGGGAGCGAGCAGAGGCCCAGGGAAGGAGGCAGCTCATTGCCAGAAACGAGGCTGCTCACTGGCAGGTGCAGGACTTGGCAATCATGTCCCCATGGTAGCCCGGAGAGGTGGCAGTGCCGGCTGCACGCATCGTTTTGGAATCGGGGAGGGGATTGCAGCACTGATGCACATCGCAGAGCCGCGCGCCCTCCTCCTCCTTCTCCACAGACATACCATCTCTTTCCTCCTGGCCAGATCCTCTGCCTGAAACGTGAGGATCAGGGAGGGAAAGTGTTTTCAGGTGGCAGCGCTGCGATCCCCTCCCCGATTCCGCGCTGCCACGTCTCCGGGCTATCGTATGGGGACATGATTGCCAAGTCCTGCACCTGCCGGTGAGCAGCCTCGTTTCTGGCAATGAGCTGCCTCCTTCCCTGGGCCTCCGCTCGCTCCCACCCACTGCCTCACCGAGACAGAATCCAGATTTTAAGGCATTTCTGCTGTTGGGAAGGCGATGCTTGTGGCAGGATGCTCCTCAATGCGTGGAGGCAGGAGGCGGCGGTTTCTTTCTCTGCCTGCGAGCTGCGGGCAGCAGAGCGAGTAAGCCATGGATCTGCTGGCTGTCTCTAATCTGCACCATGCTAACCATGCATCTGCACCATGCTCACGAGTAAACGTGTTCACGAGTAAACTGCAGATTAGAGGTAGCCGGCAGAAACAAAACCGCTGCCTCCCGCCTCCGCACATCGAGGAGGCAGGAGGCAGCGGGAAGAGCATGAACCTCCTCCTGACGCAGGAAGAGGCTGCCAGCGATGCCTTCAGGTGAAAATGTTGTGAGCGTGGAGGCTCGACCCCCTTAGGAGCCTCAGTTTACTCGTAAGCACCATTGGCCTTTCTCCCTGCCTCTCCCGGCCAATGTTGCTCATGAGTAAACTGCAGCTAGGATCTCCCACGTGCTTCCCTCACAGGCCAGGCTGGCTGGGGGAAACACATGGGAAGGGCTCCAAGGCTCCGGGAGGGAGAGCTGGCGGAGGGATGATACCAGCAGTGGGTGGACCGATGCGTGTGGGGAGGGAGGGGAGCGTGTGGGAGATCGCGGCACCAGAGCCCTTCCCATGTGTTTCCCCCAGCCAGCCTGGCCTGCGAGGGAAGCACGCGGGAGATCCTAGCTGCAGTTTACTCATGACGATCTCCTGTGCGCTCCCCTCCCCCCCCCTTCCCTCCCCGCACACATTGGTCCACTCGCTGCTGGTATCATCCCTCCGCCAGCTCTCCCTCCCTCTCTCCTTTGAAAATTTTTTTATTTTCGATTCCATATACATAGGTCCACCTGCTGCTGGTATCACCCCTCTGCCAGCTCTCCCTCCTGGAGCCACGGAGCCCTTCCCATGTGTTTCCCCTAGCCGGCCTGGCCTGCGAGGTAGGCACTCGGGAGATCCTAGCTGCAGTTTTCTCTGTGACGATCTTCCACGTGCTCCCCTCCCTCCCCCTCCCTCCCCACACACATCGGTCCACCCGCTGCTGGTATCACCCCTCTGCCAGCTCTCCCTCCCCCGCCCACCCACCGGCCTGTGCCCTTCTGCCTTACCTTTGCCAGCAGCGGTGAGCCGAAGAAGTACGCGGCTAGATTCTGCAAGTAGTGGCTGGGTGGGGCGAGCGAGCATCGGGTGGGTGGGGCGAGCGAGCATCGGGCAGGTGGGGTGAGTGAGCACTGGGTGGGTGGGGCGAGTGAGCATCGGGCGGGCAGGGTGAGTGAGCAGGAACCGGTTCAGGGGCGTGGCCAGCCAGTGATCGCTGCCGGTTCGGGGAACCACGCCAAATTTCCGCTAACGGTTCTCCCGAACCGGTCCGAACTGGTAGCAACCCGCCTCTGGCCCAAGGTCACCCAGCTGGCTTCATGCCTAAAGCAGGACTAGAATTCACAGTCTCCTGGTTTCTAGTCTGGTGCCTTTACTAATATGCCACTTGGCTCTCTGCATTTGTAATCAGCTGAGTATTCATCAAGGGCAGCACTATATAAAACCCCATTTAGCTTTCCTTAATTCTAGTTCAGGGATCAAAATTATTGTCAGTTTGGGGATTTATTTTGTACAGCATTTCTATATATTTTCTGTATATCTTCTTTCTCTGGTAGATCTGTCTTCTTTGTAGTGAGTAGAGTATATAGCAGCCTAAACCCACTGTTCAGAATGCTCAGACTGCTTGCAACTGAGGAAAAATGATCTTGTTCTCTATAATTTTCCAGTCTGGGTCAGTGGTGAGAGTGAAGATTGGAAGGACTATGGACCCTTTAACTTCAAAACCTATTCTTAAGAACTTTTGGACTCTCCTGGGCTCTTTGAACATTAAGATTGTTTTATGGTTTGAAAAAATCCACTTTCAGAATCTACTAGGTAGACTCTGGTACCCTGGGCCTGTCACTGATTGTCATCAGTAGTGGGTTCTAAAACTCGTTGCTACCGGTTCATGCGTGCGTGTGCGCGAAGCTTCTGCGCATGCAGAGAAGCATCCCGGGCGGGTGGGCGGAGCCTCCCACCGCTACCGGTTCACAGAACCAGGCCGAACCGGGAGCAACCCACCGCTGTTTGTCATGCATGGATCACCATCAAAATATTCTGCAGTCCATTATAAAATCCTATCCACTGAGTTCTTAATGAGATCTTAAATGCCAATCTTAAACCATTTAGACACTTTAACATCTACTTAATTGCAACAATTACCCTATGGACACCCTCTAACCGCCTTGGCATGACTCTCCTTATTCCCAAGGAGGGGGAGCTGGGCTGTCAAAGAGTGTGCCTATTGTGAGGGAGTTTATGGCAAAGACAGCATTTAAATCATTGACAATTATGGACCTGTAGCTCGATCTTTTTACTACAGTGGTGCCTAAACCTTGTTCTGTTTAGATGTCACTCTGTGCTTTTCAAACCTCACTTTTAATGAGATTAACCCTTTGGAAAGGGAGATTCATTGTAGCTATTCTGATAAAAGTAATCCTGGTTGGGAATTCTGGAATTGCAATTCCAATCCAGATTAGGCTGGTCAAAGCCCTGCATTTTTGCCTTGCTGGTTAATGACTGAAATAAAATGGCTGACTGGTGGGTTCAGCAGGACTCTCATCATTCTATCACTTTCTCTCTCAAGTCTTTCCAAGTTAGATTAATCAGTGGAACAACTTGCCTCCAGAAGTTATGAATGCTCCAACACTAGATGTTTTTAAGAAGAGATTGGACAACCATTTGTCTGAAGTGGTGTAGGGCAGTGATGGCGAACCTATGGCACGCGTGCCACAGGTGGCACGCAGAGCCATATTGGAGGGCACACGAGGCATTGCCCTATGTCAGCTTCAGCACGCATGCACGAGCTGGCCAGCTGATTTTCGGCCTTGGGGAAGGCCGTTTTCGCACTCCGGAGGCTTCAGGGAAGCCTCCTGAAGCCTCCAGAGTGCGAAAAACGGCCCAACGGGCAAACCGGAAGTTCAGAAAAACGGACTTCAGTGAGGCCTGTGCGCATGCACAGGGGCAGTGGGGGGGGTGTGCACATGCACAGGGGGCAGTGCAGGGGTTGTGTGCATGCAAAGTGTTGGATAGTGGGTAGAGATGACAGGAGACAGACTTCCAAAGCAGCTCTTTATTTCAGCTCTTGTATCAGCAACCAGCAAAGAGCAGTCTGACAGCTTGCCCTTTTATAGGGAGCTGTCAGACAGACCAGCCAATAGCGTTTGAGCTTTTTCCCGCTCAAACGCTGGACCTGGTTGGAACCATGCAACACAGTTATAACAGTTAGAACATAACACCCCTCCCCTACTGGATGGAGCAGTCCAGCATACGTAATCACGCAGGTAGGCGGGGCGTTTAGAAGCCCTACTAGACCTGCGCAATTCAGTTGGTGGTGAGGCAGCGGCCTGCTGCCGCTCCGGGGCTCGAGCATGGAAGCTCTTGGAAGGTACTGGGTGTGGCCTCCACGGCCGAAGGGAACGGTTCGAAGGGAGGAAATCGCTGGCTCTCGGCTTCCAAAGGTCGGCCTTCCGAGACACCCAGG
>QLTV01003443.1:385167-401658 GCA_003457575.1 Thermophis baileyi
CTCCCTCCCTCCCTCTGTTTCTTATCCATCCATCCCACAAAATCATAACAACTATGATACCTGCAGTTGGAATCTGCTTTTGCAAACAATATATTAAAACAACTTGAAAATGGAATTTCTAGAAAGAGACTTGTGGGAAAGACATGAGGTGCTCACTTCCATGGAATTCTCTTTGCATTTCCTATTTGATGCATTTTCAGAAAGCCATCCAAGGTTGCAGTTTCTTAGCCAAGCTGCAATATACCTTCAAAGCAACGGATTACCTCCACCAAAAAGCCAAGCATTTCACACATTTCTTCCAAACCCTTGATCTTCATCACAGCAGGGTGACAGTCATCCAAAGTGGGACCACATTTTGAAAGGAGAATGCTAGTGCTAGTGCTGCAAGGCCACCAATATTTGATTTGGTACCACTATCTTGGTTTAACTTTGGGGTTTTGAAAGTTTATGCAGGAAGCTAGCATGTTGCAAAGCCTCCGGAATCTTTTTTTTTTAATCCTTAGACTCTATATATGCCCTATAACTATTCTTGGAAAAGAAAAATAGAGGGTGGCAGCTCTTCTGTGCTCTGTCTTTTAAAGAACCCACCCATGCACAGTTAAAAAGACAATGGAAGTTGGAAATTGATGAAAATCGGGAGGAGGTGTGTGACTAGCAAAAATGACAGGGTGCCGCCCTACCAGTTTCTCTTATGCATGTAGGTGCTCCGTATGGTTTTATTCCTATAACAATAATCCTGTGAAGGATTGGAGGAAGGAGGTGTGAAATGAACACAGCCAAGTTTCTATGACTGAAAGAGGACATGGACTTGGGTCTCCCCATTTCCCATTCTTGGTCTCACAGGGATATGTAGAGGAAGAGTGGGATCAAAGGAATCTCCCAGGAACATGTCATGAAATTGTGATGCAAACAAGATTGTTTCCATACTTGTATGTAACTTGGCAGCACAATGATGGTAGAGCAGAGCTCGCATTATGAAATCACATGTTTCATCACGGTTAGGATTAGACATCTCTGTGTGACTGAATACCGTATTGAAGGAGTGAAGCACCATCAAAACATTGATGATACCCAACTGTACATCTCCACCCCTATCAAATGCAACTGTCTTGTCTCAGTGTTTGGAGGGTTTATGTGGCTTGTTTGGATGGAGAACAAACTCTAGCTTTAGCCTGGCAAGACTGAGTGTATTTGGCTTTGGGGACCTTCAGGATTTGGGAACGTATCATCTTTGGTGCTGGATGGGGTTGGACTGCTCCAAACAGACATGGTGTGCAATCTGAGGGATCCTTCTGGACTCATGGCTCATGTTTGATGAAGAGGTGACAGTCATGGTTAAGAGGTCCTTTGCACAGGGTCAGATTGTACCTCAGTTGAGCCCTTCCTGAACTGTCACTCATGTCCTGTTCACCTCTTGGATGTATCACTGTAATACACTGTACATGCATGAAGAGCATCCACAAGTTGGTGGTGATGCAGTCAGTTATGTGCACTCCAAAATCAGTGCATATTGTATACCTCTGCTCTGCAAGCTGCATTGGTTGCCAGTTTGCTTCTGGGCTCAATCAAACATAACCAATGACCTCTAGAGCCCTACTTGGCATGGGTTTGGGTTACTTGAGGGACCATCTTTCTCAGGTTACATCTACTCATACCATCATATCTGGCAAAAGGAGTATGTTATGGGTCCCATCTACCAATGAGCTTCATCTGATGTGACTCAGGAGGAGAGCATTTTCTGCTATGATACCTGTCCTCTGGAAGATCTTTCACCCTGATCCTCTTGGCCTTTCAGAAAACCCAGAAGGCCACTTTTGTGGCATCAGGGTTGGAGATCATTTAGAGATGTGGATCCTGGAAAATGGCTGTGTTGTTCAAAAGCTGATGGTTGGCATTCTCCAGCATTCAATTGTTTTAACTGTTTCAGCTTGTTTTCAATGGTTTTTGATATTGTTGGTTTTGATTATCTATTTATATGTGTTTTGGGTTGTTGTTGTTTTTTTTGTTATTTTTCATTCTGTGAGCCACCTAGAGTCACGCATGTGAGATGGGCAGCTATATAAATTGAATAATAAATAAATAGTCATTGTACCACTTCTGGTAAATTGGGCTTTTGTGACTGGATGTACTCACTGTGGCTAATTAGTAGATTAGATAAGAACTAATTAGTAGTTGAATTTTAATCATTTTGCCATTATACTATACTACTTTACATTCTCTTTTACTTCCACTTCTTAGTTAATAAGCTTAGTCTAAATATTAAGAACATCATATAAAGATCTGGCTGTGATATTATAGCAGTGTTGGCAGTGTGTGTGTGTGTGTGTGTGTGTGTGTGTGTGTGTGTGTATCAGTTTATATGGCTACCCTCTCCCAAGAAGTGATTCTGGGTGGTGTACAACAATCGAATAAAACAAATATTATGGATTTCAGTAATAAGGTTGTAATTCTTATTTTGTTCTGGCCTATGACTGAAAAATTTAATTCATTAACTACTTCATGAAAAGGCCAATCTCTTATTTTCCTTATTTTCTTTTTTCATTTTACATAGGAAGTTTTGTGTATCCCTCAACCCCAACTGACCAATAATTATCAAACATTTGAGTCATGATTGTCTACTGTTTAGAGACAACATGTAGGTGTAAACTCTAAAATAGATGCAACAAAAAGAAACACCCATTTTTCCCTCTCTTCTCCAACTAGGGACAACCAAAAGGAATCTACCCTCTCCAGCCTTTTTGCATTGTCCCAGCTATTTCATATCTTCTAAGCTGTGCCTCTCCAAGAAAGTCAGGTATGACTCCTAATTCCTAAAAGTACTTGAGGGCAGGGGTGGGTTCCAAATTTTTTTACTACCACTCTGTTGGTGTGGCTTAATTTTGTGGGTGTGGCTTATTTTTGTGGGAGTGGCTTGATGGTCATGTGACCGGGTGGGAGTGGCTTGGCAGTCATGTGACTGGGTGGGGGTGGCTTGGTGATCATGTGACTGGGTGGTCATGTGGCTGGGTGGGCGTGGCCAACTTGAGGTCACTCACGTCAAGGGTTAGGGTTAGGGTTAGGGTTAGGGTGTCTGGCCTCTCCTCGCCTCAAAGGCCTCAACGAGATACAATTTCCCTGTCTATTTATTTACTATGAACATCCAAAATATACTATTTAATCCTATGTATATATGCCATATGTGTACATACATATTACACACAGGCACACAAAAATATACATTATCTACTATACATACTGTATGTGTATGTACACACACACACACAGCGCTTCTAAAACTACACAGTCAACCTCACTTACTGCATTTGGAAAAACACACCCAGAGTCCACTTTCTGCCACACATTTAACCATAACTTCTGTACATTAAAACATTACACATGCCTTCATATGTTCTTCCCTAGCTTGCTGTTAGAGCCAGGAGATGTCATGGATTGAGTAAAATGTGGTGTAACTCACTTAATAACACTCTTGTTTAGCAACCAAAAATTTGGGCTCCATTGTGGTCATAAGTCAAGGACTACCTGTAAAACCATGTGCAGCACCCACAGACACATAACCCTGATTTACAACATTTTTGCCAAAAACAGCATTGACTTCTGGTAAAAATGCCCCAGAGCAAACAAGGAGTTCACTTAACGACTGTGTTCACTAATTTCTTTCTTTCTTTCTTTCTTTCTTTCTTTCTTTCTTTCTTCTCTCTCTCTCTCTCCCCCCCTCTCTCTTTCTCCCTCCCTCCCTCCCTCCCTTTCTCCCTTCCTGTGAAGAACCCCAGAAGGTCTTTGGAAGCAGGAAGAAAAGCCAGATGTTTTGAAACTGAGAACATGCCCATTGATCATCTGGCATTCTTAGAGCTCCACTGTTGATTAGCTTAGCCTGAGCAAGGATAGCTTAGCAGCCACTTACAATAAGCTCTCAACTCAAACTCAGTGCACGTGGGGATCCCTAAACAGTGAGGGTTTCTTTCTTTCTTTCTCCCTTGAAGGCCCCCCGCACCCCTTTTCGGCCTAACAAGCCTTCCTACAGCCCCCTGGGAGCCAAAAGGGGTGCGGGGGGGCGCCGCACCCCCCCCATGCCCCATTTTGGGCCTAGAAAGCCTCCCTACAGCCCCCTGGGAGCCAAAAGGGGTGCGGGGGGGCACACACACCCATGCCCCGTTTTGGGCCAAGCAAGCCTCCCTATAGCCCCTGGGAGCCAAAAGGGGCGCAGGGGGGCGCACCCCCCCATGCCCTGTTTTGGGACTAGCAAGCCTCCCTACAGCCCCCTGGGAGCCAAAACGGTGCACGTGGGGACCCTGGAAGCAGGGGTGGGTTCTAACTTACCTCTCTGCCGGTTAGCTTCCTCCCGCGCCGCATGGCAAAAAAACAAAGCCGGAAAAAAAGATGGCGACCGCATGCACAGTGTCGAAACTCGGCTTCTGCGCATGCTCGGAAGGAATTTTTTTTAAAAAAAAATTAAAAAAAAATTAAAAAAATAAAAAAAATTCAAAAAAAAGATGGCGGCACCCACGGACTGGCACCGAGCGATCTGGTTCGGTGACGTCATCGTGACATCACCAGCGGGTCTCTACTGGTTCAGGCGAACCGGTCCAAACCGGGAGGAACCCACCCCTGCTTGAGGGGCTGTCAAAGAGAAGAGGGGGTCAACCTATTCTCCAAAGTACTGAGGGCAAGACAAGAAGTAACGGATAGAAGATCATTAAAGAGAGATCCAACCTAGATCTAAGGAGAAATTTCCTGACAGTGAGAACAATTAATCAGTGGAACAGATTGCCTTCAGAAGTTGTGGGTGCGTCATCACTGGAGGTTTTCAAAAAGAGAATGGACAGTCACTTGTCTGGAATGGTATAGGGTGTTCTGCTCGAGCAAGGAGTTGGTCTAGAAGACCTCCAAGGTCTCCCTGTTATTCTATGTCCTATGTTCTAAAAGTTGTCCACCTACCACCAAGCAAAAAATAAACTCACCAAATTGTGCTTTGTCTAATAAATGTACCATACCTTAACCCAATGCACTAATGTCACTTACACAGATGTGGGTCCCTGGCCTTCGCAGTGAGGCAATGTCCAGCATTGATTTCTCCCTTTTGCTACTTCGAGTGGAGCTGAAGCTTCTGGAATGTTAATGTGACGGAAGGTGGGTTTAGCTTAGAATACTCATCTTGCCAAGATCTGATGGATTTCAAATGCAAAATTTGTTCCAGTGATAATAGAAGAGCAAGCCAGCCAGGGAACCTGATTAAAGAATAAGTAGATGGCGCGTTTTGTAGCATTTGTTCTGCACTCATTTATCTGTAATTCACCAGTGTTAGTTCAAGTGTTAACTTGCAAGCTCTGTCATTCATCCAAGCTGCTCCTCTGCGGGATCAATTATATTAGGGGCTTACCTTGGCCAGCTCTTTCCATGACGGCTAGGAATGGCTAGCCCCCTCTGTGCCCTACATCTAAGAGCCCCCTGCATGTTTTCCCCCTCCTTGTATCAAGAGAAACCCACAAAGACTCTATGAAGAGGGAGAAGACATATTTCAATGGCAGAAAGAGAAGCACTGTTTATATCTGCAAAACCTGCGATGGTATAAATATTTATAGACTGCATTATAGTGGAGACATTCAGCTACAATTGCCAGGATGGGATGTGTATCGTGGAGCATCCAGGGGGCTTATTTTGCGAAGTTTTATAGCTCTGCTTTCAGTTTGGGGTTATTGTTTCCCTTTTAAATAAAGACAGAGGCGAACCAGCACTTAAGAGCTTTTGTTCAGCTCGTAATCTCCAAAGGCCATTCTGGATCCTGCATTTTTCATGCAAGTGGCTGTAAAGAGAAAGAAATTGGTGGCACCCCATTGCACTTACTTTTTAATGTTATGATAATTTTGAAATTTATGTTCCTCGCTTAACTGATTCTCTCTCTCCCCCCCCCACCCCCCACCGCCTTTTGCATAGCAATATTTTCTGGAATGCCGATGTCTTTCCATTCTTGCCTTAATTTCCATGGGTCTAGAATCAAAGAAATGCAAGGAGTCTGGTCCTACTAACTGGAAGAGCTTGAAATCCACCTCAGGAGGGAGGCACCTGAGGGATCCTGCAAAGGTCAACTAAAAATGTAATCCCACTGATTTTAATGAGTCCTGATCCTTGGAAAAAAAAATGCTTAGAAAACAGCTTTATTCTTGAGTCTAAACTGATTTCCACCAGGGTTAGGCATGCTTTTACAGCTTATATTTGTGGACCAAAGGTGGCACTTGAAATCTGGTTTACATAGAACATAGAATAACAAATTTGGAAGGGACCTTGGAGGTCATGTAGTCCAACTCCCTGCATGAGCAGGAGAGTCTGTACTAGGGATTTGCAACCTTAAACACTCAAAGAGCCATTTGGACCCATTTCCCAGAGAAAACAAAACACCGGGAGCCACAAAACCTGGATGGACGTGGCCAACTCGAAATCACTCACTCCCACCCAGTCACATGACACATGATCTATCTATCCATCCATCCATCCATCCATCCATCCATCCATCCATCCATCCATCCATCCATCCATCCAACCATATCTATCTATCTATCTATCTATCTATCTATCTATCTATCTATCTATCTATCTATCTATCTATCTATCTATCTATCTATCTATCTATCTATCATCTATCATCTATCTATCTATCTATCTATCTATCTATCTATCTATCTATCTATCTCTCCATTCATCCATCTCTCCATCTCTCTATCCATCTACCTCTCCATCCATCTCTCTATCTCTCCATCCATCCATCCATCCATCCATCCATCCATCCATCCATCTATCCATGCTCTCCTACCCAGCTTCATGTGTCATATGAATCCAACCACTTGGGCTGTGGAGGGGGAATGGAGGCTAGCAGGCAAAGCCAAGCATTGGAGATCCACACAAAATAAGGCAACTCCAACCCAGATCCTGTCGGGGAGTATGGAAGGATCCTTGTAGTCATTAATCCTTCTACCCTCCACCATTCAGTCAGAACTGAAGAAGCTTCTTGGATAAGAAGTGAAAAGTCTTCATGGAAAAACAAAGTCCAGTTGCCTTTTGAAAGAGCACCTTTGGGGCAACCATGACCTGGATGACTGAGAATCTCCATAGACATCATAAGTAAGTAAGTAAGTAAGTAAGTAAGTAAGTAAGTAAGTAAGTAAGTAAGTAAGTAAGTAAGTAAGTAAGTAAGTAAGTAAACAAACAAACAAACTCAGGAAAGCAGAAAACCATGGATAATTGAGTCAGCATAGGGCAGATGTTTAATTCCCTCTGGCCAGTGGTGGGATTAAGCCGGTTCACATCAGTTCGCACCGGTTCAGTAGAACTGGTAGCTAATTTTTTCTGGAGTTCGGCGAATCGGCTGAAGTGAGGGGCAGGAAGTCCTGCCATGCCTGGCGAGGTGGGGAGAAGAGATGGCAAGAGGAGCCCCATCTTGCTCCACACACCCCAATGAAAGGCAGCGGCAGCCCAGCCGCTTCCCTTCCCCACCCTCTCTGGCGCTGGAAGCCAACTGTCAACCACGCGCCCAGGTGCCCATTCATCCCGCTCTCTCTGTGTGTCTTTGGGATCACTCGGTGCCACAGTCCACCACACAGGCCGGGAGCAGCCCTGCCATCCTCCACGGGTTTGAGACACCGCTGAGGAAAGAATGCGGGCATGGGAGGGGTGCCGCAGAAAGAGGCAGAGTGGGCGGGCGCATCAAACCAGAGGCCTTTAGGAGAAGTGCACTGTTCGGGGGCAAAAAAGAGATGCGGGCGGGCACTGCTCTCACATTTCTTCTTTCACTTTGTTGGGGCTGGAGGTGCTCGCTGCCTTGAGTCGCCCTCCTCGCTTTATCCAGTGGCAGAGATGGCATCTTAGGAAGCCATGGTTTAATTATGGCATTCAGCACATGATGGAATCCGCCTTCTTTGACCAACTTACTTGGGGGAAGCAAGGGTATCTGGGCAGTGGTGGGTGGGGCACGGTGCTGCAATGGAGAAACAGGCAAGGGAGCGGCTGGTGTGAGGGAAGGAGGAGGCCACTTAACCTCTTTCTTCTCCCTGCTCCTCCTCCTTCCCTCGTGCCAGCCGCTCCATTTCCCATTTCTCCATTGTAGCTCAGCGCCCAGGATCCACTTTGATAGCAGCGCACATGGGGGGGGTGTAATTTAACAACCGGTTCTCCCAGGGTCAGGTTGGCCATCGCGGGAGGATCGTCTCGCATGTGTGGCAGAGCTGGAGGACGGGGATGGGCCACGCCTCCCATGACAGTTAACCTGACCCTGGGCGATCCAGTTGTTAAATTACTTGAATCCCACCAGTGCCCCTGTCCTTATTTAAAAATTTAAGTTCTACTCCCATTTCCTTGGAAGTCCCCCTTGGCAGCAAATTGTAGTCCTGCAACAGCATGCAAACAAGGGAAGAAGGAAACATTGCTACTTTTGTTGGCATAAACAACAACTCTCAAGAGAGGGTTTTTAGTAACCTGGATCTTCTCCAGATCTTTTCCTGCAGGCCAGATAGATGGGTACTGGGCAAGAAGGGGCAGTTTTAAAAGTATTTTTCTTGAATATTCTCCTGATGCCAGGATAGGATCATAGTCCCTGAGTATGCACCCTAGACTGGGGCTTTTAAAAAATGAATACCCATACCATAAATAATCTCCAGGAAACATCTGGCAAAGAGAGCAGACCTTTCAACCTTGGAATCATTCAACTGCAATCTTGTGTGCTTGTTAGCAACCTCATGGCTGCCTTTTGGCATAATTCTCAACTTCCAGATTCATCTTGAGGAGAACTACAGTTAGAGTGCATTCAAATTAAGTCGGGTTAACAGGATTAGTCTCCAAGCATGTATTTAATAAGAGCCCCTTTTTGGCACATTAAAAATTCCAATTTGTAAGAACTTTTTGAGGTCTCTGAAGAAAATATCCAAGGTTTAAATATCAAAGATTTAATCCAATGCCTCAGGATGTGCATATCTATCTATCTATCTATCTATCTATCTATCTATCTATCTATCTATCTATCGGGAACATGAGTCCAGGAAAACCCCTAGGTTGCGAACTGGGTCTGAATGGGGAAGTGCAATTCCATCCAGAACTAAGGATGGCAAACACTTGGATCCTGACTTCTCCCTCCTCCTATTTTCCCCACAACAACAACCACATGAAGTTGTTAATTACTGGCCTGAGGGAGAGGAACTGGCCCAAAGTCACCCAGTCAATTGTTGTGCTTAATGTTGGACTCACAGTCTCCCAGTTTCTAGCCTGGTGCCTTCACCACTAAACCAAACTGGTTCTCTATTGGAGAGATGTTTGGCTCAATTCAAGCTTAATAAAAATAATGAGCCAAAAATATAAGGAAGAAAATCAAGTTCGAAGTTCCTCCTCCTCACACCTGTTATGTCAATAGGTAAATTTTCCTTCTGTCTAGTTTAATGAAAAGAATGACTAGGGGTGACATGATAGCAGTGTTCCAATATCTGTAGGGCTGCTACAAAGAAGAGGGGGGTCAACCTCTTCTTCAAAGCATTTGGAGGCAGAACAAGAAGCAATGGATGGAAACTAACCAAGGAGAGAACCAATGTACAAGTAAGGAGAAATTCCTGACAGAACAATTAATCATTGGAATGGCTTGTCTCAAGAAGCTGTGGGTGCTCCATTACAGGAGGTTTTTAAGAAGCTATTGGACAGCCATTTGTCTAAAATGGTATAGAATCTCCTACTTGAGCAGGGGATTGGGTTAGAAGACCTCCAAGGTCCCTTCCAACTCTGATATTCTGTTATTAAGGAGGTCAAAAAGTACAAGATGGGAGCCATGACTTTGGGATGTCATGGCCACCATCTTTACTTCTAGTGGTATGGCTTCTATTACATGGGCAAGGCCACATTCATGACCTTTTTGACTTCCCCACTCACAGCCCCACTTGCTTTAAGGCAAGCTCAAACCATAGGAACTTCATGGACATTTCAGGGAAGCATATTCCTCTTCCTTAAAATTATGTTTTTGCTGCTTCCTGCTTCTTGGGGTTTAGCAATAAAGCAGAAAATAGCATGTCATGGCTTCTTTCAAGTGTTGTTTAATTTTTCATTCTAACTTGCACTCCTGAGATGTCCTGAGGTCTTCCATCTCCAAAAAACAAAACAAAACAAAGAGCATCTAATAATGTTTATGGCCTGCTTTGTTTTTCAAGATCAATCAAAGTTGGCTAAAGGCTGTTAACTAGATGGTCTCTTCCAAAAGGCCCTTAATCACTTGGCACAATGGTGCTGCATATTTATTTAAAAAGAAGTCCTTATTTCTCAACTTCCAATTTATTTTAGGATATGCAATGTCCGGATCTTTTGGGCTCTATTGTGGATATGCATGTTTGGAAAAGTGGTTTATGGCCAGCCCTACAAAGATCAGAATTACGCAGCTGGTGGTTTTCTCTGTAACACTTTATGGTAGTGTTTTTCAACCTTAGTCACTTTAAGATGTATAGACTTCATTTCCCAGAATTCCCTAACCAGCCTCCTTGTAGGTATAGCACATCCCCATACCTGAACATCTTTTCCAAGGCCTTCATAGTTACTCGACCAATAAAAATTGTAGCTGGACATTCAAATGTTCAGCCACCACAGGTACAAGGGAGCAATTGATGATTGGTTTTCCTACCAACAGATCCTGCTAAGTCATATGGGAAAGGAGGGTAGAGAAACCAATGATTGTTGTTTTGAAACTGCCTCAAATTGAATTTAAGGACAGAATGGAAGCACAGGTTCATCTCAAGTTGAAAGGGATTGTTGGCATGGTTGGCAGTAGAATGCTGCAGAAGAAATGAACTTCTCATTGTTCACTGTCCACTGGGGGTAGTATATTTCAAGCCTTATCTTGAAGACCAGAGGCAAAATATAGGGCTCAGTTTTTGAAAGGACATGGGGAAAAATTAAAAGCCTTCTTCTTCTCTATGCTTCTGTCAGCCCCATCAGGTACACCAGACCATGAATTCAACTCCACAGGAGGGCCAAAATTACTTTTATTGAGATCGGCTGTAGTAGCAAAGTCTAATTGCGCGGTACCTCTCCTTTCAAATATTATCTTTTTATTCTGGATGTAGCGCTAATCCTCGTAAGGGTCGTTGGAGTCTGGGTTCTTCTGGCCCTCTTCATATGGCTGCCAGTCCACCCTGGTCCCTCTCTGATGCACCTCTACTTGCCAGGGTCACGTGATGGGGTGGTGGTCAGCCTCCTCTCAGCAGGCAAGTCACGTGGTGGGGTGGTATTCAGGTGGCTGGTTGGACCTTCTTCCCCTTTCTCTCTCTTCACTCTCTGTTGAACTGCCTGCTGGGCTCTCCTTCCACAGCCTCTGCTCCTTCGTTGTTTCCTCTGCTTGCCTCTTTCACTCAAACTCTTCTCTTCCTCAGGCTTGGCCCACAAATACCTCTCCTATCCTATCCCCTTATTTCCCTCAGACTTAGCCCACAGAAGCCTCTGCTATCCTATCCCCTTATTTCCCTCCTTTTCCCCAGGTATCCCTTCCTAACCCTCACCTTCCCGCTTTCTTTTCTTTTCTTCAGCCAAGCCCCTCCTTCCTTCTCTTGCACTCCCTCTGTCTCCTCCCCTTCCTCCCAAACCCTCCTTTTATTGCCTCCTCCCGCCTGCTACATGGACTTGAAAAATATTTCAGCCTATAGTCTATGGAGATTCTCAGTCATCCAGGCCATGGTTGTCCCAAAGGTGCTTTTTCAAGAGGCAACTGGACTTTCTTGTTTTTCTTTGAAGATGTTTCACTTCTCATCCAAGAAGCTTCTACAGCTCTGACTGGATGTTGGGGAATGGAAGGATTTATACTCCTTGCAGACAGCTGGTCATTTGCATTCTTTTAAGTTTAGGCCTCAACGACTCTCTAAAAGAATGCAAATGACCAACTGTCTGCAAGGAGTATAAATCCTTCCATCCCCCACCATCCAGTCAGAGCTGTAGAAGTTCTTGGATGAGAAGTGAAACATCTTCAAAGAAAAACAAGAAAGTCCAGTTGCCTCTTGAAAAAGCACCTTTGGGATTTCAGCCCCTTTTGCTAGAAAATGGTACCTGCATATCTCCCCCATCAAGGTCATCTTCCTCAAACTCTACAATCGTCTTCTTACTGATGTTGTTTTTAGAAGAAGGTGTTGGTTCATATTAAGGAGGTTGGTGGGTTCCACAAAGTTTCCACTTACCTTTTTCCTTGTCGTATCAGCCCACTGCACTTTCTTGTTGACCATAGAAAAGGGGCATAGATGGGAACGACCCCAGCTTGCCTGTAGGTTCAACTCTGTCCTATTACACCCTAAAGGAATTAAAAAAAGAATTGTGGGCACATGCTGGCTGCAGATTCTGGGAATTGAAGTCCACCTAGCTTAAAGTTGCTGAGGTTGAGAAAAACTGAGAAGAGTTTGAAGCCCCATTACGCCTAGGGAATCACCTTCCCACCTTCCCTGTATTTACACCACTGCATGCTTTGTAGCCATAAGGTACATTGTACAAATCATGTCAAATCCCTGCAGAGACCCCTATGAGAAATCTCTGGACTGGCTAAATAATGTGGAGCCAAAACTTTTAATATTGAATGTCGTGGTTCATTTATTTATTTATTCATTCATTCATTCTATAACTTTGCCTTCTTTCATCTTTAGTTGACAACCTCAGGCACAACTTATTGGTAACCCCGTGCATGAACCAACGAAAGAAATGAAAACTCTTTACTCCATCAAATTGCCCACTTAATCAACCCGCCAACCCTTTAAGTCAATTTCTGCTAAGCCTCTCTCTCTCTTTGTGTGTGTGTGTGTGTGTTTCACACCGAGTTTGCTCCTTGAATCCATGCAGAAAAATAAATGTTTGACTTTTCATCTGATGGCAGTGCTACGCATTCAGCATTAGCCAAGGTGAAGGAGCTGGAAATATTTTGCAAGTGCAAACATTGGCTCTCCCAAGCCTTCCATAGGTGTTGGGACAGGACGGTGTCACTCAGCATTTTCAAGCATTTCTCCGGTTGCCTCTCTTCACATGCATTTGATTCTTTGTTATTTCTCAACCTAAGAGGGAAACCCACACTTGTCCGTCTTCGACTTCACAGCCACTTCAACCCCAGGCCACATATGGAGCTTTAGTGATCCTTCCTTGATGAAAATGGTAGTCCTGCATTGATGGGGTTTCATTGACTGTTTCAGCTCCTTACAAGCTTCTGTTTTCATGTACATGAATTGATATTGAGCTACTCTTATCTAAAGAGTAAAGCTATCTACCATAGCTTTAACCAGATCAGAAAAGCCAACCCACTGAATTTGCATGGCATCCCAATTTGGTTAATTTTAACTTGTGCTGCACAAACCTTGTTGATTTATGTCATTTATGTTTCAGGGTATTGAGAGTAGGGGTGGCGGCAAGAAAAGAAAAACAAAGCTAAAATATCAAGGAGAAGTTTTTCTTTTGGCTGTTGGGAGGTAAGCATGGATTTCAAACTGGTAGAGAAATTTCTCCAAATATAACCCCAAAATTTGTGAATTCCTGTTTTAATTGGAAGTAGGAGAAAAGCAATACTAAAAGAAAAGGGAAAAGCAACAGCTGGGTGTGATATATTGATTCCTCAAGCAAGTAGGAGGAAGATTGAGGAAAGAAACTTGGACTGGATAAAAAGAAGAAGAAAATGGATTCAAAATATCCCATTCACATGGTTAAAGGAAAAGATTGATGGGATATGCATATCCCATTATATATGGTGCAATATGGAATTAATACTTTGACTGGATAATTTATTATTTTGAAACTATATTAAATCTTAGGTGTATACATATGATTTGATTGCTAGAAGTTTTGGCTTTTTCAAATCTCATTCATAGTAAACAATTTCAGTATTATCCTATGTTCTTTTTAAATACACATGGTTTAATGCACTGGTGGTATTTATCATAATGTCTGTATTTTTGCTTAAAGATAACAACAGAAAGACAATTATTCAACTCTTATCCTCCTTTCTCAAACAAAAAATATATACATTCAAGTAGGAAATTGGGCTGTTAGTTTCAATTCTCCTTAGTTTGTGAGTTTAAATCCATAGATTTATACATAAATCTATTTATACATAAATATCCACAGTGGATATTCTCAATCATCCAGGTTATGGTTGTTCCAAAGATGCTTTTTCAAAAGACAACTGGATTTTCTTGGGGTTTTTTTTCTTCGAAAATGTTTCGCTTCTCATCCAAGCTTTTTTAGTTATAACTCAAATTTTAATTAGAATGATAGAAGCTTCTTGGATGAGAAGTGAAATGTTTTCAAAGAAAAAAACCAAGGAAGTCCAGTTGCCTCTTGGAAGAAGCACCTTTGAAATTCCATCCAAATGTATTCAAGGATGCCACTGAGGCTTTGGCTGAAATTTTATGGTTTATCTTTGAGAAATCCTGGAGAACAGAAGTGTTGGGTGAATGGAGGAGAGCAAAAGTTGTTCCTTTCCTTAAAACAGAAGATATATATCCCTGGTTTAATTTACTGGAAGATGTCAGATTATTCATGAAATGGGACAGCCAATGGTAACAAGGTCAGCCAATGAATGGGCATAGCAACTAAGTCAGCCAATGAGAGCTAAGCACATCTGAGTCTGTGCAGAGAATTGAAACTGAAGCTAGAAGGCTGGGCGTGGCTCAGTCCACTCTGAACTCTGAAATGAAAGTAACTGTTCTCTCCTGCCTGTGTGTTTGCTTGTAACTGCTTGAAGAAGAATCTACATTGGTATTGTATATATATTCTTGTATATAAAGAAGTTTCTTATTTAAATGAATCCTGCTGCATCAGTCTGCCTGTGTGTGCTTTCTGGATTTAATTTTTCTGCAACAAACTCTGATAGGTTATGGGCCCAGAGCACACAGAAGACTGCATTGTAATTACGCTGAAGAGACTGCCTGTGTTATAATAGAATAAGGCAGAGAAAAAGATTGCAGAATGGCTGCTGTTGAATTTAAGGAAAACTCTGTGCCTTGTTTCGGGCAGAAGAACTATATAATTTGGGCTGCAAAGATGGAATGTTTCCTGAAGGCTAAGGAGCTGTGGTATATGGTTGTAAATCCACCACAGGCTTTTGCAGCTGGAGAACAAAGGAAGCATGATAAAGCAATGGCTTATATCATCTTAAGTTTAGAAGATGAACAGTTTATCAATGTAGCTGATTTAAAGACTGCAAATTAAGTCTGGCTGAAATTAAGAAATGTGCATGTTAGTGTGTCTGCATGCAATATTGTTCAGTTATCAAGGAAATTATACAGAACCTGTCTGCAACCAGGTGAATCTGTGGAAAGACATTTATTGCAAATGCAAACTTTGTTTGTGGAGTTGGAACAGCGTGGAATGAATATTCCTGAGTCCCAAAAGGTGTTGTTAGTGTTAAACAGCCTTGATGAAACTTGGGACATTGTGTCTACAGTATTTGAATGCAAACCAGAGCAGGACTTGCATTTGGAGGCGTTAAAGGCTTGTTTGATTGCAGAGGAGAACAAACGCCATTATAGAAAGAGCCACAAGGAGAAAAAATTCCTGAGGTGGGGGCCCAATGAGCAGAGAGAGAAGAGCAGAAATTTCCACAGACTGGCTATCTGTAGATAGCAATAGATGAGGTGTCTGCAAAGAAAAAAGCAGTAGAAGAGATCAGATTACAGCCCAGCAAAGACTTTGCAAGCAGCAAGAACAACAACAAAAGAACTGTTTGTGGTGAAAGAACACATTTAAAGAAGGACTGTTTGCAAAGGACAAACCATTTGCAAGGAAGAAGTTATTTGCAAGACAAGAATTATTTGCAAGGAAGACAATTGCAAAATGGACAGGTTTCTGTTGCAAAGGTTAGCTATTGCAATAGCAGAGACAAATGGTTGACAGACAGTGGGGCAAGTCAAACCATTGTTAACAATTCTAAATTATTTTTCAGAATGGATCCAGCTGCTCGAGATGCAATAGCCTTGGCAAATGGCCAGAAGGCTAAAGTCATTGGAAGAGGCAGTGTGCAAATTCCATATCTGGAAATGAGGTTTAATGATGTATGATAATAATGTGTGCCTGAAATGGAGCATAATTTGCTGAGTGTCTCTAGTTTAGACAAGCAAGGATTTGAGACCACATTTGTAAATAGGAAGTGTCTCATAAAGAGAAATGAGAATGTATGTGCACAGGGCATAAAAGAGGATAATCTTTATGTGTTGCAGGGACAAAAGGTTCAATATGCCCAGACATTTGGAAATGAGGCACGACATGATTCATGTGTTCATCTCTTGCACAGAAAGCTTGGCCATGCCAGCTTCAGAGTTTTGCAAAGAATGCAACAGTTTGCAGAAGAGTTAAATTTAAAGGGATGTAAGGCATATTTGGACTGTGCAGTATGCAAATCATCAAAGTCCAAGGCATTCCCAGTAAGCAAAAGTAGCACAAGGCAGACAACCAGAGCTCTAGAGCTGGTACATGCAAATCTGGTTGGGCCAATGCAAGCCAGTTTGGGAGGAGCAAAGT
>QLTV01003443.1:402110-422116 GCA_003457575.1 Thermophis baileyi
CATATTCCAAAAGCAAATAGAAGAAAAGGACAAACAAAGGCGAGAAAACTCAGGTTTATGGGCTATGAGCCAGGTTCAAAAAGCTATCGCTTTAGCGATGGGAGGAAAAGAATAATCATTTCCAGGTCTGCAAGTTTTGCAGAGCAAAATTGGAAAAGAATTGATGCAAATTTATGGAATGATCCACTTAGTGACTGTGATCCACTTAGTGATGGCAACTCACTTAGTGATGGTCACTCACTTAGTGATGGTGTCAGCGTTCAGGGAGGAGAAGCTGAAAAAGAGATGAAGCAAGAGAGGGTTGAAGCACAGGAGCAGTCAATGCCACGCAGGTCAGAGCGATGGAACAAGGGGATTCCACCTGACAGGTATTCTGCTAGTAAAGTGAAAGTGTGCAATGTATGGTATGAGCCAAGAAACTATAAGGAAGTGTTGGCATTACCTAACAAGTACATGAACAAGTAAAGTGGAAAGAAGCCATGGACAAGGAAATGAAATCCCTGGGAGAACATGAAGTGTTCACGTCAATGACTTTGCCACAGGGTAGCAAAGCTGTGGCATGTAAGTGGGTATACAAGAAGAAAGTACTGCCCAATAATGAGATACAATATAAAGCAAGGTTAGTGGCACAAGGTTTTTCACAGCTGAAGAATGTGCACTATGATGAGGTATTCGCGCCAACTGTGAAGAATGAAAGCATAAGACTTGCACTAGCGTTGGCAGTGGCACATGGTCATAAGATTTGGCATTTTGACATAACCACAGCATTCCTCAATGCAGAATTAGAGGAAGAAATTTACATGGTTCAAGCACCAGGGTATGAAAGTAAAAAGCCTGACACGGTGTATAAATTGAACAAGGCCATTTATGGGCTGAAGCAGTCAGCCAGGAATTGGAATATCTGTTTAGATAATGCATTGAAGGGTCTTGGGTTCAAGAGTTGCAAGGCTGATGGTTGCATATACACTGGAAAGTTACAAGGTGGGGATTGTCAACTATTAGCATTTGTGGATGATCTTTGTTTCATTGCAAAGAATGTATCACAGGTAAAAGAATTTGCTAATAAGTTAGAAAAGAAATTTGAACTAAAGAATTTGGGAGAAATAAAAAATTATCTCGGTGTAGAGATACAAAAGACTGAGAAAGGTAATTATGTTCTCAGTCAAAAAAAGAAAAATTGAACAGATGTTGGAGAGATATAACATAAAAAATTGTAATACTGCTCCAACACCTATGAGCACAGATTTTCATAACAGTTTGGGTGAGGACGAAAGTGAAGCCTGTGATCAAGAGATATATCAGTCTGCAATAGGGAGCCTGTTATATCTGTCACAGTGGTCCAGACCAGACATAGCTTGTGCAGTAAGCATCTTGAGTTGCTTTACTGCTGCACCAACGCAATTGCATTGGATGGGTGTAAAAAGGATTCTCATGTATTCTGGGATTGTAGTATTGTTTGGAGGGGCTTTAATTGGTTGGAAGTCCAGAAAGCAAACAACTGTCGCCATTTCAACTGCAGAGGCAGAATTTATTGCTTTGCCTGAACTCTATTCAGAGGTAACCTGGTATGTACAGCTGTTACAGGATTTAAATGTAAAGGTAAATGAAGCTGTAACGGTGTATGAAGATAATGCTGCCTGCATTAAAATGGCAACAGGTGACAGAGTAAAGAACAGAAGCAAGCATGTGGACATTAAATATTGTAATGTCAGGGAAGCCATAAAATGTAAATTGATTAGCTTGCTTCACTGTTCTTCAGAGGACAATTTGGCAGACATAATGACCAAGCCATTGGGTGGAGTGCACCATGGGAAGAATATAAAATTAATTGGATTTACCGTATTTTTCGGACTATAAGATGCACCAGTGTATAAGACGCACCAAGATTTTGAAGAGGTAAGTAAGAAAAAAAAGTTTTTGTTCTCCCCGGCCCCCAGGAGCACTCTGCAGGCCTCCCAAACCCTCTGCGCACCCCGTTTTTTGCAAAAACAGGGCCGTTTTTCACCGGGTTTTGCAAAAAACGGGGTGCACAGAGGGTTTAGGAGGCCTGCAGAGTGCTTCTGGGGGCTGGGAGAAGGCAAAAACGCCCCCATTTTTGCGAAAAGGCCCACTTTTTTTGCCCATTTAATGCAAAAACGGGGGCATTTTTGCCTTCCCCCAGCCCCCAGGAGCACTCTGCAGGCCTCCCAAACCCTCTGTGCACCCTGTTTTTGCAAAAAATGGGCCCGTTTTTCACAAAAATGGGATGCAAGGGCAGGGCTTCTGGAGGTAAAAAATGGCTGTATTTGGTGTAGTGTGGGGGGGGGGGAAGGTGCGTCTTAATTATTCATGAACTGAGAGAGCCATGGTAACAAGGTCAGACAATGAATAGGCATAGCAACTAAGTCAGCAAATGAGAGCTAAACACATCTGAGTCTATGCAGAGAATCGAAACTGAAGCTAGAAGGCTGGGCGTGGCTCAGTCCACTCTGAACTCTGAAATGAAACTAACTCTTCTCTCCTGCCTGTGTGTTTGCTTGTAACTGCTTGAAGAAGAATCTACATTGGTATTGTATATATATTCTTGTATATAAAGAAGTTTCTTATTTAAATGAATCCTGCTGCATCAGTCTGCCTGTTTGTGCTTTCTCGATTTAATTTTTCTGCAACAAACTCTGATAGAAGATCCCTGGATAATTTGAAGTACAAGTGTGCCCCATAAAGATGATTATGGATTTTCTACTGAAGTCCTGATTTGACCAAGATTTATTTTTATACATAGGTAGAAGGTGGTCGTCTTCTTCTTCTTGTGCCCTATCTGTCATTGGATGTTGGCAATCCTATTTTTTATCAACAGCCGCACGAAAAAGTGCTGTTGAATTTTGTCCAAACCAGTCCCTTAGATTTTGAAGCCATGATGTTCTTTTTCTGCCTGCATCTCATTTGCCTTCAATCTTTCCTTGGAGGATTAAGTGATGTATGCTGTATTTTTCTGGGTGTCGCATCACATGTCCAAGATATTCTAACTTTCACTCACTTTTTTATGGTTTTGATGATTTCCCTTGGCTTTCCCAGGTGGTTTAGTAGAAGGTGGTATAAAATTTAATTACCAAATGTCTAAATATCATTGTTATTTATATGATTTAAGGATTCATCTCCTAATTAAACAGTATTGGGACTACATACTAAGATACACATGCAAAAGTATGGACTCTACCAGACTTGTGGAACACATGAAAACATCTCAAGATCTTCTATCTCCAACTCCTCCACCATATTCTCCTACACTCCTTGAGGACAGCTGTTCAGTAGGCCACTGGTCCTGTCTCAGGTTAAGCATGTAGGTGAATGGTTTTTACTGGGAGAGGCAAAATTAGGTAGCAACTGCTGGCAGGGCATGGAAGGACGTGCACACACAGTTCCCTGACAGTTCCCAATCCGGAAAAACTTGCCAGGATGAGCTTACTGGTAGTCAAAGTCTTGAGGAGCAAACCGTGGTGAAACGTATTCTGGTCACAGGAGAGAGGGGCTCCTTTCTAGAAGGCAAAGAGACTGCAAAGCTTGGAATGTCTTGTGGGCAGGAAGAGAACAAGGTGGGATCCTCCCTAGAAATTTGCAGAGCATATCTATAGTTATGCAGATAATCGCATTAGTCAGGCAAGATTCTGTTTGTAGGTGAACAACAATAAAGAAATTATTCAGAAGTAACTCCACACATGGTTCTTGGTTCTTTGGACCTGACACAAACAGAGGCATAATCTGGGGGGCCAGGTCATTGCAGCAGGGCTGCCAGCCTGTTTGGCTTGCAAGGGAGAAGACTATCCACAGCAAGGTTTTTCAGGAAGCGAACTGCAGAATATCAAGTAAATGGAGCAGTTCTTCCCAATGAAAGATTGATGGGTGGCGATGTTTTTTAAATAGAGCTTGTTATCAATGCAGGCAGTCAAGGACAGAAATACCTGATGGGTGAGAAGCCATGCAGAATGCTTTCACAGTCCAGTACGTACCATGTGTTGTACTGCCCGGTTGGGAGGGATCCTAGATCTGATCCCTTGTCACCTGATGTTGCCAGGTACCTGTATGCCCCCTGACTTTGTCATCCTCGGGTGCCTGAGGCTGGCATTCATCTTGGGCTTCTGGGATGGTGTCTTTCAGCTCATCCTGGCATTCATTCATTCATTCATTCATTCATTCATTCATTCATTCATTCATTCATTCATTCATTCATTCTAGGTTTTGTTACAAGTTTTAATGAAAGCTGGCATCCTCTCCACCCAAGCCATCTCACAAGGTTACAGGTAGTCCTCGACGTATGACCACATTTGAGCCAAAAATTTCTGTTGCTAAGTGAGACTTTTCTTAAGTGAATTTTGCCTTTCTTGCCACAGTGAATTTCTTATTAAGTGAATCACTGCAGTTGTTGAGCTAGGGACAGGGTAGTTAAGGAAATCTGGCTTCCCCATTGACTTTGCTTGTCAAAAGGTTGCAAAAGGGGATCACATGACTCCAGACACTGCAACCGTAATAATTATGAGTTCGTTGTCAAGTACCTGAATTTTGATCACATGACCATGGGGATGCTGCAGTGGTCGTAAGTGTGAAAAACGGTCATAGGTCACTTTTTCCAGTGCTGGTGTGATTTTGAATGGTCACTAAATGAACTGTTGTAAGTCAAGGACTCTCTGTATTGTTGTGTAGAAAACAAGGAAAAAGGAGTGTTAGGTACATTTGCTGCCTTGAGTGACTTATATAGTAATAAAGGTAAAAATTTAATAAAGAAATACATTTGTGCAGGGCATCAGAAGCAGCGTCTTCTAGTTCAGACTTTTCCAAATCTGAGTTGGCCATGACACTTTCTTTCACTATAGTCCAGAAAAAGTTCCTGTGTGCACGAATTTAATTTGGGAGTAGTCAGGCAGCACCTCCTGTGTCTTTCCTTAGTAGGTCAGCCTATTAGGAAACGTGATAAAGTTAAAATCCTCTCGGAATGAGTGGGCTGATTCAGTAAAGAATTTAAGTATTTTGTTATGTATATCAAAGGTAGTGAATTAACAGGAGAGAGAGAGAGAGAGAGAGAGAGAGAGAAGAAATGGGAACGAAGAACAAAAAGGAGAATTCAGCTGCTGTTTCAAGTCGGCTTCTCTCAGTCAAGTGCCCCTCCAGTCAGGAACATCCCCCCTCCCCCAGAACCAGGCCAGAGAAAAATAGGACACAGGATAACAAATTGAAATAACAGCGAGCAAAAATAAGCAGCACTTCCAATAATTTCACAAATGAAATCTAATCTAACTGGTCTTAAAAGTGCTGTATTGTTCTTGATTCTGCAATACGAATATGAAGGCGGGGTCAAAAAGTTGAGATGCTGGTGATGATGAATCCCTGTCTCTTTTTTGAGATATGTTATGCTAAAGGTTAGTGAGCTAACTTGGTCTAGTGGTTAAGGCACATGGCTAGAAACTGAGAGATTGTGAGTTCTAACTTCGCCTTAGCCATGAAAGCTAGCTGGGTGACTTTGGGCCAATCACCAGGAGACTGTGAGTTCTAGTCCCAGTTTAGGCATGAAAGTTGGCTGGGTGACTTTGGGCCAATAACCAAGCTGCGATGAGTTCTAGTCTCACCTTAGGAATAAAGCCATCTGGGTGACTTTGGACCAATAACCAGGCTGTGGTGAGTTCTAGTCTCACCTTAGGCATAAAGCCGGCTGGGTGACTTTGGGTCAAACACCAGGAGATGGTGAGTTCTAGTCTCACCTTAGGCATAAAGCCGGCTGGGTGACTCTGGACCAATCACTAGAAGATGATGAGTTCTATTCCTGCCTTAGGTATGAAAGACAGCTGGGTGACTTTGGGCCTGTCCCCCTCTCTCAGCCCAACCCACCTCACAGGGTTGTTGCTGGGAAACTAGGAGGAGGAAGGAATGTTAGATATTTTCCCTGCCTTGAGTTGTTTATAAAAATAATAAAGGTGGGATTTATAATAAAAACATAATAAATGTTTCATTTTTAAGAATCACCTAAAAATAGTAGAGCTTGGATTGCCTAGCCGGGACCACCATCTTGACCGATTGGACCATCCACTGAGCACGTTCCTTAAAATTTCTGGAATTTTACGACTTGGAGCTTTGCTCACCTGGCTCTCAATCAACCAGGAAAGATCTGCTGGGCTTCTCCCATGAGGAAGAAGCTACAACACAGGCAAAGCCGACTTTCTCCCTCCTTTTCTATCTCGCCTGAGAGGGGAATTTTCTCGCTCCTGATTAGTTCTTCAGAGTTTGATTTTCCTGTGCTCTGATCATGTCTGCCCACTCTCTAGATTGACAGGATTAGTTTTTCTTCCACTCTTTCATGTTCAAACCTCTTGAGGTGGGATTTCTCCATATCTGCAACCGAAGCAACGTACAGAAGAACTCGCAATAAAACCTACAATAAAATACAACAAAAATGCAGCAGCTAGTCTTACTTATGCTTTATTGTTCTGCGGCAGATAATATAGAGAAATGTATAGAGAACTTTCTCCGTGAATATGTCAGTTTTCTTGCCACGAAATCCCAGCTTGTTCACTTGAGGCATTGGTGGGCTTTATTTTATTCTTCTTTACTTCATGCTTCTTTAGTAAATCTCAATAAATGTGATTTCATGTGTTTTTAAAGAGAACATCCACAGGAGTAAAAAAAAAAAAAAAAGATGTACATTTCTTCCCTGAGCCTTCTTGCGTGGAAAATATATTTGAAGGAATTCTGCATGGTTCTCATTTGTCAGCAAGATTTTAAAACCTGGGCAAAATGAAACAAACCCAAACCTTTGAGCCATTTGTCTCGTTTAGTAAGTCACCATGACCCCCCCTCCCAACCCTGATTAAATTTTCAGTAAATTTCTACAACTGCCAACCTTCAAGAACATCCTATTTTTGGATTATAGTTCTTAATTATAACCAGCAGGCATGATCCAACACATCTGAACGTTCCTGTTGAAGACTGATCTAAGGAATTAAACAGTGCGAGCTGCGCTAGTTGCAACCACACAATTGCACTGAATTTCCAGGTACAGTTCAAGTGCTGATTGTTGTTGTTAGAGGGATAGAATCAAGATCACAAGAAGTGATACTACTGCTTTATAATGCCTTGGTAAAACCACACTTGGAATACTGCATCCAATTTTAGTCAACACAACATAAAAAAAGATGTTGAGACTCTGGAAAGAATGCAGAGAAGAGCGACAAAGATGATTAGGGGACTGGAGGCTAAAACGTATGAAGAACTGTTGCAGGAGTTGAGTATGGCTAGTTTAGAGAAAAGAAGGACTAGGGGTGACATGATAGCAGTGTTCCAATATTTGAGGGGCTGCCCCAAAGAAGAGGAGGTCAAGCTATTTTCCAAAGCACCAGAAGGCAAGACAAGAAGCAATGGATGAGAGGAGCAACCTAGAACTAAAGAGAAATTTCCTGACAGAACAATTAATCAGCGGAATGGCTTGCCTTCAGAAGTTGTTGATCCTCCAACACTGGAGGCTTTTAAGAAGGGACTGGACAACCATTTATCTTGGTATAATGTCTCCTGCTTGAGCAAGGGGTTGGACTAGAAGATCTCCAAGATCCCTTCCAACTATGTTATTCTGTTACCTAGAAAGCCCTACATAGCATGAGGCTCGGTAATCTGTGGGACCACTTGTCTCCCATAATACCTGCCCAGCCGATCAATCTTGCAGGGTTGGTGCACTCTGGGTTCCTTCGATTAAACAATGTCATCTATCAGATTCCTGAAACACCTGCTCTGTAGCAGTTCCTCTCGAGATCTAAATGCCCCCTCCCATCTGTGATGGAATGTAGTGAGGAGGTGGATCCCCAGGAGGGAGGGGGTGCATTCCAGAGGAGGAAGAGGCAACTCAGCCCAGATATAGCAATAGCAATAGCACTTAGACTTATATACCGCTTCATAGTGCTTTTACAGCCCTCTCTAAGCAGTTTACAGAGTATGCATACAGTATTGCCCCCAACAATCCAGGTCCTCATTTTACCGACTTTGGAAGGATGGAAGGCTGAGTCAACCTTGAGCCGGTGAGATTTGAACTGCCGAACTGCAGCTAGCAGTCAGCTGAAGTAGCCTGCAGTGCTGCACTCTAACCACTGCGCCACCTCGGCTCATGTGTGAGAGAGAGTGAAGACAGCCTTTTCCTAATAGTTCCCAGAGTATATTGTAGATGCAGATAGTAGTGTACTCAGTCTGGCAAGATTTTGTCTATACGTGTGAAACAACAAAGAATTCAGCTTGGAAGAATCACCACATGTCATTCTTGGTCTTGGACTAGACACCACCCTGATGGCATTCCAAAGACCTTGAAAACTTAGCTTTTCTCCCAGGCTTTGGTGTAGGGTGAATGGATTTCCTGTTTAAGATTGAAATGCTGTCTGAATTGCCATTTTGTAACTATTTTGTAATGGGAGGTGGATTAATTTTATTGTATCCTTATTTACTTGCTGTTTTTACGTTGTTCTTTATGAGCCACAAAAAGTCTTTTGCAATTGGGGAGCATCTCCACCCATCCATCCCAATTTCCAGTAAGAATAGAAAAGTGTGTGTGTGTGTGTGTGTGTGTGTGTGTGTGTGTGTGTGTGTGTGTGTTGGTCCTTTTGGTATCTTGGTCCTTTGGTACGTATGCCTCTTCCTCTTCTTCAGATGTGTTTACAGCTACAGAAAATTTCACATGTAGGAACATTTACATTAAGCTAGAGAGGGGGACTGTGTGGAGCTGATAGATCTGAAGGAACTTCAAGGCAGTAAAATCTCTTTCCACCAGACCAGCAAATTCATTGAGGGAATTGTGTGCTTCTCTTGATGTTCTCCCCCTCAATCAAGAAACCAATCAGTGACTTACAGGCCCTGCTATGTATGAGTATATAGCCCATCATTCTTGTCAAGGCATGGATCGATCACCACTGGGGAAAAAAAGTGGTGTGTAGACACCATCTTCACATGGGATCATGCCCCTCCACCCCCTGGCAGAGGAAAAAGGAAAGGCTGCCCAGAGGTCTAATGTACTTCCCTGCTTTTCTCTGGATATCAGTTTCCTCTCTGTTGATTCAGAAAACAGCTTGCCTTTGAAATTCAAATTTGCCCTGTCCTTCTTTTCTCCCAGCTTGCTTCAGAGATCTCTCAATTTTTTTTAATGTAACTATGATTAACAAATGAACTTCATGTCTGTGAGCACAAATTAAAATTCACAGTCAGAGATGACCTTTGAAATTCCTGCTTGAACATGTTTATATCTTTACATTTCCTTCTTGCAACTTCATTTCAGAACAGGCTTCTCCCCATGTGGCTCTATGGAAATGATCTTGCTCTGAAGAAAGTTTTCCTTCAGGCCTGAGACAAACCATTGATGTCTTTCTGCCCGCCAGAACACCATCTTCCATTATTCATGTTTATTTATAAAATTTGTATCCTGCATTTTATATCGTGCGTGTCTTCAAGGTAGTATTTCGCCTGCCGGTTTTATCCATTTATGGACGGAGCTAAAATCTGTGTAACATTCAAATGTGGGCTTGGTTTTTTGTTTTTGTTGGAGTTTTTCTGCATTGCCAAACAGTATATGTGAGTCAAAAATGTGATTGTTCTTTTGAACTAACACTTTTCTGAGTTTTAATTGTACTTTGCCAATTAAAAAAAAGTAGTTCATTGAGGAAGAATTTGATGAAACATGCAGACATTCATGTATTGTACAGAATGCATTATAGTGGTAAACCTGGAAAAATAGGGCATATGGAGAAAAACCTGCAGCCAAAAGATACAAACAAAATGAAAACTTAAAAAAAAAATCTCAAGTTTAGTGATATAAACTTGACAACTTTAGAAAAGGAAAACTAGAAAATCCACAACTGACTTAGTCCAGTGTTTCTCAACCTTAGCAACTTTAAGATATGTGGGACTTCAACTCCCAGAATTCCCCAGCCAGCATGAATTCTGGGAGTTGGTCCACATATCTTAAAGTTGTCAAGAAACACTGACTTAGGTTATACTGAAAAGGGGAAAAAATAACCCAGGAGGAGGTAAGGACTAAGTAATTTCATATCCATCCCAAGAATATCTCCATATAAATATCAGATGTTGAGTTGACACAGGGAAGTGTTAAGACCAGTTAGTGGCAGCATCTAACTGACCTTGACTGATCTCAAAAATCTAAGAAGGGTGGGAGATGGTTCATACTTGCATGGGTAATCACCAGGAAATCCAAAGGTCATTGCTAGAACAATAGTGGTGTGAGTGGGTAAGAGTACATATTCTACAAGAAGTCACCGTCAATTTTCTTCTATACTGTGGCCAAGAAAACCATATATTTATTGAGTTGGTCTCAAGGGACAAAAGTGACCTTTAACAAATGCATGAGGAACCTGCAAGGGAGAAGAAAAAAAAGGCTTCAGTGCTTGTGTGTGGATTAGCACCTGGGACTCTAAACTTCTAGACCAATGAACCAAACGGATTTGTTTTGTCTTTCAAGCAGAGGTTCTGGTTGACATTGGAAGCTTTTTGTTAATGGCTGCTTCTCCTTTAAGAAACAGGTGAGCAGAAAAGTTGTCCCTTCTGGTGTCAAGTTTGCCTCTCCATTAAATGAAATTCTTCTTCTTCTTCCTTATCTAGATCAAACTGCCAGAATGAAGCCATCTTCTTGGCTTTGTCATTGACCAAAAATAAGTCATTATCGGGACATGTTTCTGGCAGTAGCTGACATACCAGCAAATGGGCCGGACTCTTGTGTTTCTCCACATTCATATAGTGCAGTGGTTCTCAACCTTTCTAATGCCGCGGATTCCCTCTAAATGCCTTTTGTGGCCATGGACCTCCAAGACTTAACTCAAGATTTAAATCATAACATTTCTTCAAGCCTTCGCGGACCGCCTGTGATGACATTGCGGTCCACTCAGGGGTCCATCGACCACAGGTTGAGAACCACTGATATAGCAGGTACACATTAATCCAAATGTGTGAATTAGCTTGTGTCAATTCCATTATATTTTTTTAAACCCACTTCTGTCGCTATCGGCTGTCTGGCAACCTGCAGGCACCGCCGAACCGGGAGCATTTCACCCCTGCAAGTGACGGTGGCACCAAGATGGTGGGCTAATGCGCGCGGCGACCCCTGTGAAATGGTCGTTCGACCCCCAAAGGAGTCGCGACCCACAGGTTGAGAACCACTGATATAGTGTGTTGTTATCCTCTAAGAGCCTTTTTTTGAACATATTGGTTTTACATTTAGGCATTCTGTTATGTATTGACAGTTGGAATGATTCCACTCAGGTCCAGTGTTTGAGCGGGAAGAATGCTCAAACGCTATTGGTCGAAGCGTCTGACAGCTCCCTATAAAAGGGCAGGCTGTCAGACAGAAGGTTGCTGGTTGTATAGTGAGTTGCCTAATAAACAGTGTTCAAAGAGTCAGTCTCCAGAATCGTTATTCCCACGACTTAACAGTGGCGATGAAGGTTTGGGAGCTGGAGAACTAGGATGAGCGAACTGAAGGCACAACAACCCAGCCAGGCGGAACAATGGAAGAAACCTCCAAGCGCGCCTAAACATGTCTGCGTTCCATCCCCCAGTGCCTTTCAATCCGGCAAAGGAAAAATTGGAGACGTATATGACGCGTTTTGACTGCTTTTTGGAAGCAAATGACCTTTTGGGTCTGGCAGATAATCAAAAAAGAGCTCTTTTTCTAAGTCACTGTGGCCACGATGTGTTTGACACAGCGGAGGCACTGTCAGACCCAACCCCGGTACAGTCTGTGCCGTGGCAGGTGTTAGTAGCTACGCTCAAGACCTACTATGCTCCCACGCTGTCTAAAATCGTTAGACGATACGAATTTAGACAACGGATCCAGCACGAAGGCGAATCGATAAACCAATACATTGCCGCCCTTCACAAAGCTGCGGGTCATTGCGAGTTCAGGGATCTGAACGACATCCTACTTGACCAACTGATCTGCGGCATCCGGGACATCCGGCTTCAATGCAGACTTTTGGCCAGAACCAATCTGAAATTGGCTGTGGCATTGGACGAAGCCCGGGCTCCTGAATCGTCTACCAAGGCTGCCGAATCACTACACAAATTCACTGCCGCCACAACAGAGGCTAAACCTCCAGCCACAGTGCACAGTGGTGCCTATGAAAACTGACAGCAGCGAAGTCTGCCACACTGAAAAGAAGTGACCTTCTGATCATGGGGACAAGCGGTTGGACTGTGCTAGCTGTGGTGGTCAACACCACAGATTTTCCTGCCGTTTCCGTGACGCTGTTTGCAAATGGTGTGACAGGAAAGGACACCTGGCAAAAGTTTGCCGAGCCATTCTGCCCGAAACTCAAGCGCCAGTTCCAGACGCCGCGTGCAGCGAAGCACCAAAACAAAAAAGGGGGGACTTTTGGAAACCGCGCCGGGAAGCCGCTACTGTTGGGGTGCCAGACACCAACCAAACTCGCATTGACCATGCCAGTACCTCTTGCAAAAAGAAGCTGATTGTGACAGTAACCATCGAAGGGGCTCCTTGTGATATGGAGGTGGACACCGGCTCACTGAAGCATGCCATTCCGGGCATTCAACAGCGCCGTTTGCCACAACGCTTACGACTTTGCGACTATCAGGGGAATCGTATCCCCGTCATCGGTTGCGGCCAGTTCTGAGTCAAGTTCAACAGTTTCGAGGGGCCCTTACAGCTAACGGTAGTCGGCGGCAGCCTTCCTAGCCTCCTGGGCTTGGATTGGTTTGATGCCCTCGGTTTGGGGATCACCGGCATCAATGCCATCGCCAGCTCCGGGTTCGACCTACTCCGGGAGTTCCAGGACGTGTTTAGCCAGGACCTGGGCAAGTATGTGGGCACTCCCATCTCCTTCAATTTGGACCTTAACTTTGCCCCAATCCGATTGAAGCCTCGGCGGGTCCCCTTAGCACTCAAACCAAAAATTGATCTCGAAATTGACAAACTAATTTGGCAAGGCATTTTGGAGCTGGTCGACCACGCTAAATGGGAGACCCCAATTGTGACACCCGTTAAAGGGGACGGCACCATGAGAATCTGCGCTGACGATAAGTGCACATTCAATAAGGCTCTGCAGCTTAGCGCCTATCCGGTGCCAATCGTTCACCACCTCTTGCATTCTCTTGGCCCAGGCAATATTTTTGCTAAGCTTGACTTGGTGCAGGCATACCAGCAGCTGCCAGTAGATGGCGCTACTGCTGAGGCGCATACCATAGTAACTCATAGGGGGGCGTTCAAGTGTCACAGGCTGCAATTTGGCGTCAGCGTTGCCCCAGGATTGTTCCAGAGTGTAATGGAACGACTATTGCAGAACCTTCCCGGGGTGGTGCCATACTTTGACAACATCCTGATTTCAGCCTGTGACAAGGAACAGCTCCGCTCCAGAGTTAGACTGCTCCTGTCAAAATTGCGCGCTGCAGGGCTTAAGGCCAAATGCAGCAAATGCCAAATGGGGGGTCAAAGAGGTTGAATTCCTGGGCTACCGTATTGATGGACAGGGCATCCACCCAACCGAGAGCAAACTCCGGGCTATACACGAGGTGCCAATGCCAAAGAACCAGGGTGACCTTCAGGCTTTCCTGGGCCTACTCAACTTTTATAGCATCTTCCTTCAAAACAAAGCGATGGTTGCTGACCCGTTGCACAAACTACTGGCCAAGAAGACTCCCTGGGTTTGGGGACCGAAGGAAGCCACGACATTTCAGGCCGTAAAAAAAACTGTTGACGGCTGACAGTTTCCTAATTCAGTACAATGCCACTCTGCCCTTAGTACTGGTCTGCGATGCCTCCCCATTTGGCATAGGGGCAGTTCTGAGCCACAGACTCCCAAATGGGACTGAGGCCCCAGTAGCCTACTACCCCAGAACCCTGTCCAGTGCTGAAAGGAACTACAGCCAGCTGGACAGGGAAGCGTTGGCTACGGTTGCCAGGGTCAAGCGGTTCCACGAGTACCATTTTGGGAGGGATTTTGAACTGGTGACTGATCCCAAGCCGTTATTGGGTTTACTGGCTGGGGACCACCCCACCCCGGCTGCTATGTCTCCGAGATTTACCCGCTGGCCATTTTTTTGTCAGCTTACTCCTATAAACTCGTGCACCGGCCCGGCAAGAACATGGGAAACGCCGATGCCCTCAGCAGGTGGCCTCTGCCCAACCTGCTAGAGGACATTTCCCCAGAAGCCCCTGTGTTGCTAATTGACATTTCAGACTTGGGACTTGTCACGTCTGCCGAGGTGGCAAGACATACGGCCAGGGACCCCTCGTTCAAAACCATTTTGAACTGGTTGTGGAGGGGATAACCTAACGATCCGGTGGGAGCGAAGTTCAAGCCATTCCTGCTCAAGCTACACAAACTATCAGAACAGGGGGGCTGCCTATTATGGAGAGATCAAGTTGTGATTCCGGCCAGCCTGCGTGCCAGCATTCTCAGGACTTTGCATGTGGGCCATCCGGGGATTGTCCGGATGAAAGCCCTCGCTAGAAGCTATGTGTGGTGGCCGAATATGGACTTGGAAATTCAGGAGTGGGTAGCTAAGTGCAAGCCGTGCCAAGAGTCATGACCAGCTCCCCCAAGGGTCCTGGTTCAGGAATGGGAAAAACCCAAAGCTCCGTGGTCTAGACTACACTTTGCAGGCCCCTTCCATGGCCAAACATTCATAGTACTAGTAGACACTTATTCTAAATGAAGGTCCTAAGACGGTTGTTTGCCACCCATGGCCTACCTGATGTAATTGTGTCTGATAACAGCCCACAGTTCACGGCCACCCAGTTTGAGGGGTTTCTGGCAGATTTAGGGATTCGCCATGCACTCCAGCAACAAATGGCCTCGCAGAGAGAGCCGTGAGAGCCGCTAAAGAAGCCCTAGGGAGGCTAGGCCCAGGGGATTGGCAAGCTAGAGTAGACACTTTCCTCCTCAGCCAACACATAACCCCTTGCGCAGCCACCGGCCGCAGCCCAGCCAAGCTATTAATGGGCCGCAGACTCTGGTCAGTCCTGGACCTGCTGCACCCTAATTATGCAGCCCAGAAAACCAGCGAAACAGCACAACGCACCAGGTCCTTTAGCATCAGGGACCTGGTCTTTGCAAGAAATTATGCCGAAGGGTCCCTATGGCTACCTGGAACAATACAGCAAGTCACGGGTCCCAAATCATATATAATTAGGCTAGTCAATGGGAAACAATGGAAGAGACACATAGACCAAATTCGAAGCTGATTAATTGAAAATACACAAACACCAGAAACTGAACAAAATTATACTCCTTCCTCAGTTAACTCAAGCCCGATGGAGCCGGAAGACTCACCTGAGGAACCAGGAGTCCAGCGCTGATCAAACAGCGAACCGGTTCCCATGGAAAAGAGGGCCCCGCCCGAAAGCTTCCAGGAGCTTTCCAGGCTCAGACCTCGGAGCAGCACCAGACCTGTCCACAGAGGCTGCTGCCTCCATGCCGACTGAGCTGCGCAGGTCAGGGAGGGTCTGTAAATGCCCCGCCTACCTGCATGATTATGTCTGCTGCATGGAATGCTCCATCGAAGAGGGGAGGGGTGTTATGTATTGACCAGTTGGAATGGTTCCACTCAAATCCAGCGTTTGAGCGGGAAGAATGCTCAAACGCTATTGGCTGAAGCGTCTGACAGCTCCCTATAAAAGGGCAGGCTGTCAGACAGAAGGTTGCTGGTTGTATAGTGAGTTGCCTAATAAACAGTGTTCAAAGAGTCAGTCTCCAGAATCGTTATTCCCATGACTTAACACATTCCAACTCTCAACCTATTCAGGGTCCTCTAAATAGTATTAGGGAGGTCAGATCCTTCAGCCATATCCTCCTTTAATGTTATTCCTTGCTCAATGGTCTCTTTCCTCCATCTTTTAATTCAAATTTGTTCTTATGTATCCTCAAGAATGTTTGTTCTTGCCATAAAGCTGTTGTAGATCTGAGTTGGCAGGCTTGGGGCATATGTCCATTCAGAGGATGTTGAGAATCATCTAAATGAGATGCCACCATTTTTCACATTCAAGAAGGTTTGGAAATCTCTCCAATGGATACCATCAAACTCATAGCAATGTTCTGCATCCTCTGGCCAAACTGTTACTTAGAGGAAAACTGATCTAATGATGGGAAGATCCCTAAAAACAATGCCCCTGTCTTAAGTGCTGCAATATTCCATTTCCCCTTGGAGAGAGAAGACATCTTGTTCTCAGAGCCTCTTTAGTGGATGGGTGGGTCAATAGAAGGTGAGTGAAATCAAGAATGAACTAATCCAGATTTTCACTGATGTGAGCCCAGGTAAACTTTTTTGAAGCTCACTACCAGGGTTCACTCATCACCTGTTTGTAGCTGTGCTGTTTATGAAACAGATGGCAGCTGGAACTTTAAAACTGATGGATGGCACGGAAAGGCAAAATATTTTGGCTTTTACTCATTATCAGAGCCACAGGGAGCAATCTTTCAAAAGGGAATGGTGTGGGGAACAAAGGATGTGATTAGCTCGATGCCAATTATATCAGTTACAACAGAGTAGGCACATCTCCAAAGGGTCTCCTTTAAATTGGGTTGCCAACCTATTCCTCACCATTCCGCTTTTCTGATTTCCCAAAGAGGTGAAGAAAGGAGAAAGGTCCAGGTTCAAGTCAATGTTTGGATATGACATCATGCTGAGACTGAGATGATTAAAGCAGAACTGAGGCAATTCAGGGACACAGAAGGTCAGATGCTGGTACTAAAACATTTGCCATGCTCACACTACATCTAACTGTAAAGGTCAATTAACATACACATCTGCACAAGCAAGTTATTCCTCCTCCATTCATACTTCCCTAGGGCTAATGGGACTTTGACTTATCCTTCTAAGTCTGACAACTAAGATGTGTGGAAGAATTCCCAGAATTCTCCAGCCAGCTTGGAAGATGGAATCCACACACCTTAAAGTTGCCAACACTGTTTTAACTGACGGCATCTCCAAGTCCTGAATCTTTGCTTCCTGAGCTTCATTTCAAATCAAGTAGGATCTTCAAGCTGCCTGGTGGATTGTCTTTGTCTTTTGATGAGGATTCCACCAGAAGAACTTGGCCAAATGTGGCCACCGATATCCTTCTCAAGTTTAATGTCCTTAGAATGCTGCAAAAGAACTGTAGAAGTTAGGATCAGGCCAGCTGAAAGCATACCAACATCAGTCTTTGCCACTTATTTTGTGTTTCATTCTCCTTTTATGTATCTGTTTCTTTGCATGCTCGATTTAAGCACCGCCCAGCTCCAGATGGACTCTGGGCAGCTCACATGACAAGGAGCCATAAAAACAGCAAAAAAATTCAACACCTAAACAAATAGCATGCATTCATGTGTACTTCTTTCTTAGGACTGAGTAACGTTTTCACAAAGTCCTCCTTAAAGGTTGCTCAATTCTTCCCCGATCTCAAGGTTACAAATCAGTTCGGGAAAGATGGTTGATACAGTTGAACTATAATCACCACTGAATCTGCAAAATGTCTTCATTTAAAGAATATCTGGCAATGGCCTGACCTTCATATTCCAGAGCACAGCCATCAAGTGACCGTCAGCAACAGCAGATGCCATATAACCATGCCCTGGCCTTCATCCGTTGCTATTTAGCCTGGGTGGGTTGGCAATTCCACTTCCTTTCACTGAACTTTGTTTAACCTCTGTTAGTAACACCTAAATGGTTTGTAATAGACAGGGAGGAGGCACATTAATGAATTACAGTTTAATGAAGTGCAAATGAACCAACAGGGGAAGTAATAGAGTGCAAAGGCAGGAGAACTGGCATCAGAAGAAAATTCCTTGAAACAAACTCAACACCATCAGATGAAAGAGCTCTCTGGGGAAAGTTTCTATGGAGGATTTGTCAATAAAAGAATTAGAGTCAGTGCCTGAAAGACTTCAGGCCACAGAGTGAGTCTCGTCAAGATTCCTGGGAGACTGCATAAAGGGAGAATTTGAACGTTATGAAAATCTCTCCTTTGCTATTTGTGATTCTAAAGCAGCTGGCTGGGGCTTCACCAAACATTTTTTGTAGAGTGCAATCCAGACCAAACTCCCCTACCAGATACTCTCTGGACGGTTGGTATTAGGATTCTTAGTGTTGGGAAACTGCCAGCTAGGCAGGAAGGAGGAGTCAAATGGGGACTTAGCTTAAAGTTCTTGCATAGCCACAAAAGGTGTAAGTTTTACCTCCCCCAGATTCCATGAAGCCTTGTCTTGTCATTCCCAGAGAAAGACAAGCAGTCTGGGGATAGTACAATAAAGTGGCTCACTTTAGATATTTACAAGTGGCTGTGGTGGCTGGTGGCTGGTGCCTGACACTCAGCTAGTATGGCTGGGGAACTCTGGGATCTGTTTCTTATCACGATAGCTCTGCAGGGCATTAAGCCAAGAAAGCCATTACAGAACAGGGTTTCATTTTCAGCATTAATGTTGCCGGAAACTCACCAGTGGTGGGTTGCTACCAGTTCGGACCGGTTCAGGAGAACTGTTAGCGGAAATTTGGCATGGTTCCCCGAACCAGTAGCGACCTCTGGCTGGCCATGCCCCCGAACCGGTCCCCCGCTGAGACGCTCGCCCTGCCTCGCCTTCGCCACGCGTATCCAACTGCCTCCTGCCTACACACAGGTAAGCATTCACGCTAGCCTACCCCCCCTCCCCACCGGCCAGCGCCTCCCGAAACCGCTGGCATTGCAACTGCGGTGGGGATGGACAGCTCAGCAAGCTTTGCAGCCACGTGGCTACAAGGTTGCCAGGCTGGCTCCCCTCTCCTTGCCGGCCAGTGCCTCCCGAAGCCGCTGGCGTTGCAACCATGGTGGGGATAGGGGGGCATCTCGGCAAGCTTTGCAGGCGCGTGGCTACAAAGCAGGGGGTGAAATGCTCCCGGTTTGGACCGGATCGGGCGGACCGATAGTGGTGGCCGTTGGTGGTTCGCCGAGCTGCTAGCAATGGCTGGCTGGCCACGCCCCCGAACTGGTCCACCAATCACTGCTTGCTCACCCTGACCCACTGGTCTCCGCTCTGCAGTTTGCCTGCCTGAAGCGCTGCACCCCTGATCTGCCTGCCAGGTAAGCCTGCGAAGTTGCAGCCTACCTAGCTGCCCCTGCCCCACCCCCACCATCCCAGCCTGCCTTCCCTACTCCATTCCCCATGGCCTGCAGCCCTGACATGCTTTCCTGCCTTCCACGGGGACTTCCCGGTGTCCCCGTGGCCAGCTTGCAAAGGCAGGCAAGCGGAAGGCCACGGAGAAGGCAGGCAAGCATGTCGGGGCGGCGGAGAAGGGAGGTAGCAGCCTACTCCTTTCCCCGCAGCCCTGCCATGCTTGGTGGCCTTCCACACAGCCTTCCCAGCGGTCCCCCACGTCCGCTTGCCTTCTGAGGTCGGCGTCCAGCCCGGCCTGGCCAGTGGGTGGCCCTTGGTGGAAATGTAGATGCTGAGAGGGGCGGCGGAAGGGCAAGCGGATGTCCCAGGGCTGCTGCACATGCGCCCGCCCCATTTCTACAAAGGCAGAGCCCCCCCCCCTTGCAGGGCGATCCAAAGAGGGGAGGGGGATGCTGCAGAAAAGGCTGCCTTCCACCCATGCTGGCTCCGCTGTGCTTGGTGCTCCGAAGCAGCCCACTGGTTTCTCACCCGGCCACCACCTCGGGTCCCGCGGACGTGCCGCTTTCTTCCTTCTCCCGCCACTGCTGCTCTGGTGCTCACCAGATCAGTTCATCCCAGACCAGGTGTGTGTGTGTGTGTGTGTGTGTGTGTGAGAGAGAGAGAGAGAGAGAGAGAGAGAGAGAGAGAGAGAGAGAGAGAGAGAGAGAGAAAGAGAAAGAGAGAAAGAAAGAAAGAGAAAGAAAGAAAGAGGAAGGGAGAAAGAGAGATGAGAAAGAGAGAGAGAAAGAGGAAAGAAGGGAAGGGAAGGGAAGAAGGGAGGAACGGTGGGAGGGAGGGGAGGAGAGAGAAGGAAGGAAGGAAGGAAGGAAGGAAGGAAGGAAGGAAGGAAGGAATGAAGGAAAAGAAGATGACTGATGA
>QLTV01003443.1:431010-441322 GCA_003457575.1 Thermophis baileyi
TAGATAGATAGATAGATAGATAGATAGATGATAGATAGATAGATAATGCCATTTATTTATTTATTTATTTATTCATTCATTCATTCATTCATTCATTCATTCATAAATAAATAAATAAATAAATAAATGGCAAGCAATGGCTTGAAAGAGATGGCATAGTAGATGGTAGTGGGGTGAATAAAATGTAGCTATGCATCCTTTTCTTGATCTTGTCTTAATTTCTTTGCTTCATTATTTATTTCCATTTTTGCATTGAGGTGCTTGATGCATTTATGTACTCTCTGTGTCAGCTGGATCTCCAGCCTGGCCTTTCCCTTTGATGCATGCTTGCTATCGGCTGTCATAGTAACGGGGAGGGGGGGGTCATGGCATTGGGGTTTGGGAAGCGAGCTGGTGTGATGAAGGTCCATGTGAACTAAAAGGGAGGCTTGCTCTCAAGAATTACCGCGCTTCTGAATGGAGTTGTTTACACCCAGTCAAGGCCAACCATCCTAGAACTCCAGATGGATGAAAGCACCTGAAGATGTGCTCCACATGACACTATGCGGGACATGGATTGGACATTCAGCCTGGGTCCCTGGGGGGAGGGATTTGGGGAAACTTTCAATATGTAACTTTCGCGCCTTTTGGCTCAGATCTTGCTTTTCTTTCGCTGCTATCATTTCAAACTCAGTAAAAGTACCTCTTCTCTACCTCAATGGAGTCAGGGGGTTTCTTTCTTGGGTTTTGAATGGAGGCAGGCCTGACACTCTGTAGTTTTATCTTCTATTAAAGTTGATTGTTGATATTGTAGTAATCCGTTTTAGAGCATATTTTTCTGAACAAAAAGAGGCATCTTATTGAACACCAAATAAATATCTTTTTTCTATTCTTCCTCATGATTTTTTTCCTGTATTGTCAGTCATTTGACCTTGGATGACCTTCACTGCATGGTGGTCTTACAGATATTCTGAACTGTAAATCCAGCTCCAAATTTCAAGTGATCCCTTGAGGGAATGTCATCAGTGAGCTGAGCTTCTTCTGTCTGCACTCACCTTGTTGTCTCCTTTGATGGTAGAGTGAAAGTAATCAGGCAACACTTCTGTGGTTCTTTGGTAGCTTCTCTTGCTTGCAGGGACTTCATCCTTTGTGAGTAAGGATGTGCCAATCACAAAAAAAAGATGCCCATCTCTACATGTAGCATGTTAGGTCCTACAGATATTCCAGAGGTCAGAATTGTGTCCACTACTAAGGTGTGAGATGCCCTCTAATTCCACTCCTAATGCTGTCTTGTAATCAGTTCCAACAGTGGTTGCACATCTATTCTAGAAACCTAAGAGCCAGAGGTGATCATTTAAAAATTAAAAAGGACACACAAATAATGTATCAAGAGAATGAGGTGGATTACCCTTTTAAAGTAGAATATAAGAGATCTTCTTGAGTTACTCCATGGAAATTACAAATGGATAAAGACGGCAAAAATTCTGAGACAAGAGACAAAGATAAACAAAAACAGGATTTAGAACTATATGTATGGGACTTAAGGATGATTGGGAGGAAGAAGAAAAAAAATACAAAATGCATTTATTAGATTATGGTTAAATAATGAGTTGCTATTTCTGGTGATGCTTAACGGTTATCTTGACTGGATAGGGATTTTTTTTTTGGGGGGGGAAATGTTTAATTGGCCGTAATGGATTAGTTTGCAATATCTACATTATTATTTTTTATATGTAAATGAGAGGTTACTATTTCTGGTAATGTTTAATAGTTTCTAATTTTTATAATGTTTAATTGTTAATTGGGATTAGATTTGGATTATTAAAGAGAGAGATCAGGAGGATTTAGATTAAATGGAAAGGGGATTATGTACTTACGTTGTTAGGAATTTCAGTTGTTTTTTCACTGGATTGTTGCTGATTAATAAAAAGAACTGACAATTTAGGGATGAGGTTTTAGAAAATGGGGTGAGATACAGAATGAAGATGCATTTGGTTGTATTTTAAGAGACAGTGGTAAATTATTAATTTCAAAAATACTTCCTGGGATAAAGAGAGAAGTTTGTTTTTCTTACTACATCCTTTTTGGGACAGGATATATTTTTTTCTATACTTTTAATACTAGTTTTTCTTTTCTTTCTTCTTTAAAATATACTTTTATATTAGGTTCTTGTATTAGTTTTATCTGTTTAATATGATTCTTAATGAAAGCACTGAAAAAAAACCCTAAGGGCCATAATCAATTGGCTACTATTGTAATTTTGTTCCACAATGACCAGCTTTATTAATTTTACAACAATTCCTATTCAACACTATCAAGGAGAGAGAGAGAGAAAATCATTGCAATGTACAACAAATGCACATTTTGGAAAGGAGTTACAAAGGCTAAGATTAAGAAGAAGAAAAAAAGCTGTTTCCTCCAACAGAGCGGCATCACAAGGAATGAAGTTGTGGACAGGCCAAAAACTAGAAACACCACAGATCAGTTGACTTCAAGGACACCAAAAGATCAGCCAGACATCTCTGGATCCATAACAGTGGGAGAAAAAAGCCTGGAATTTAAATCTTGGGCTACAGACCTATATAAAGGTTTTAACATCTGTGTGAATATGGCTTCAAATTCTTGTGAAGGAAGGCAAATATATGTGTCTCAGGATAATGTTGCAGGATCCAATTTGGGTCAGTCACTGGGACCAGAGATTCAGTCTTCTGAGGTTTAGGACTTACGCTGGAGCCCAGGGGTGGGTTCTAACTTACCTCGCCGCCGGTTCGCTTCCTCCCGTGCCGCGTGGCTGCGTGTGCATTGTGCACCACGTGGCTGTGCCACACGGGCATGCGTGCGCTTTGCACGTGCGGCCGCGCATGCGCAGTGCCGAAAACTCGGCTTCTGCACATGCGCAGAAGCAAAACAAGCAAAAAATAGCAAAAAAAAGCCGAAAACAAAATGGCAGCGCATGTGCAGTGCCGGAAACTCGGCTTCTGCACATGCGCAAAAGCAAAACAAGCAAAAAAAAAAGCTGAAAACAAAATGGCAGCACATGTGCAGTGCCGGAAACTCGGCTTCTGTGCATGCGCAGAAGCAAAAAATCCCCCCCCCCAAAAAAATTCCCCAAATTTTTTTTCCAAAAAAAAAAGATGGTGGCATCCACGGACCGGCACCGACAGAACCGGATCTGTGATGTCTCCACCGGTTTACTACCGGTTCTATAGGATCGGTGCGAACCGGGAGGAACCCACCTCTGCTGGAGCCCATCCTCAGGGAACGTCTCTCTAGCACAGTGGTTCTCAACCTTCCTAATGCTGCGACCCCCTCCCCGCCCCCTCCCCGCGCGCAATGAGGTGACAAAGGGGGCGTGGCGGGCTAGTGCATGCTTAGGCGACCCCTGTGAAAGGGTCGTTCGACCCCCAAAGGGGTCGCGACCCACAGGTTGAGAACCGCTGCTCTAGCAGAATGTGTGCTTTGTGCTATTCTATGTATGGTATTTATGTGATGCCTGGTTGTATGTGGATTTTTACTTGTTGATTGGGGTGTTGATGGCCAACTATTAAGTTGTCGGCTGTTGTTTTCTGCTGCTGCCAGGTCCTCGGCTCCTGAGTACCTAATAAGCTGATGGTAAATCAGCACTCCTGTTGACTGACAAGGGGTCAATCATTTTCCTGGCTATTGAAGGCTGGGAAATGGGCCCCTTGTCAGTCAACAGGAGTGCTGATTTACCACCAGCTTATCAGGCTGGTGACCAACACAGATTGGATCCTTCAAATTCTTGTATGTAATTGAGAGTTCTGTTTAGCCCAGTGGTGTCTTCGATTAAGCAAGTCCTTGATACGTGTCTGGAGAATCAATATTTATATTTGAGCCTGGTGGTGAAGCTTGACAGTCACTATGCCGTGATTATAGCCAAGAACTCCACTGTGTAGAGTCCACATTTGGCTAATAATAGGCTAGCATCAAATCATAATTGACTTCAGTTTAAAGGCTGCACGATTGCAGTTTTTGCAAAGTATTGGATATTCTTTTTTTAATTGTTTTATTTTTAAAAATCTTCTCTTTCATGCCATTTGTTTAGAATTTACTGAAACGTTGTCTTGCCCTAACTTTTTTTTTCTATCGGTAACAGAGGTGGGTTCCTACCGGTTCGGACCGGCTCTATAGAACCGTTAGTAACGTGGCAGCCTGGGTCGCTGGAACCAGCAGCGACCCAGGCCTGCCACGCCCCCGAGCCGGTTCTCTTGGCGGCACCGTAGGCGCCACCATCTTGTTTTTTGCTTCTGCGCATGCGCAGCTTTTTAAAAGTACTGCGCATGCGTGTGCGCCCACGCGGCACATCCCTGAGCGAACCGGCAGTACCTGAATCCGGAACCCACCCCTGATCAGTAAGTGTAAATACCCTGTAATATTGTGTAACTACTCTGCTTAGCCACAATCATTATGGTGAGCAATGATTATGGCATGATGATTATGGTGAAATGGATGAAGGCAAGTGAGAACAAGGGCTGCTGAAAAGAATAAAGAACGTTTCATTGCAAAATGTTTAATGTACCAATTCTAAAACCTGTACTTTACTCTCCCATAGACATTAGTGGAACTTAAACAGTACCCTTCTCTCCATATTTACCGAAAAGTAAGTCACACTGAGTTTAACATCTAGGTAAGGAGATTAAATCTAGTAGTTTACATTTAGCACACCAAATACAGTATTGTAGTCCACTGTGTTTAATTGCTCATTGCTATGCTGTTTCTTACATAACGATCATTATGATAATAATGAGTAATTAATTACTGCCATCTCAGTTTCTCAGTTGAATCATCAAAGTGAGTTCAAACAAAAAGAGAAAAATGCTAAGATGATGAACATTTGAACAACCCTCTGGGTTGAATTAAAGTAAGGCAATTTTCATTGTTTCGGAGGTAATAGCTTTTGGTGTTTGATAGAGCCTTGTGATTTGAGGTTTGTGTACCAGAGGTTTTTTTTTTGCCAAGACATCTTTTATAATTTTTGACATTAATCCATTTGCAGAAAGTACTACAGGGATAATTTCAACTTCAGATAATTTATATGTAGATATTTTAATTTCCTTTGCTAGAGTTCCTTGTAGTTTTATAAACCCCCCTGCTCTGCAGAGCTCATTTTTATATTGACTTATTGCTCATGTATTAACAATCCTTCTTTCCTTTTTTTTTCCTGAGGAGCCTTAATAAAACCAATCCTTAGAGAAAGATATCATAAGCAACTTCTCCGTCTCAGACCCCACCTATTCTTGCCCTATTGTGGTCAAGTGGTACAAGAAGGAGAATTCAAAATTTGAAGATACCTTAAGAATGGCCTTCAGATCTAATCTTCTTCTGATCCAGGAATTCTACAATCACAGCTTTCTTGACACCTTCTACTTAAAACCCATCTGTGAAGAAGAGACCTGTTCATCATTCAACTGCTCTTCTGCTGTTCCAACTTCATAATCATAATTAGGTTCACCATAGTCTCACATAATGTTCTAAACTGCAAACCATGTGACAGTAGCCAAAAGTTGGAGCCCTTCCTATCAGGTGGGCTATGTTGCAGGACCATCTGCTAAAGAGTTCCATCTGATGGGACCCAAATATCATGCCTATTCTACTGTGGCTCCTGCTCTCTAGAACATCATCCTCTCAAGGTAAAATTATCCTTTCAGGAGTCTGTGAAAACGTGGTTCTTCCTACAACTTTGGAGATCACACAGGGATCATTCACAATGGTTATACTGTGTTTAGACTGATGCTCTTCTCCCTCAATCTTGCTTTTATTTATTTATTCCACCCTTTGCTCCTTGTCCTGCCTTCAGGTACTCTGGAGAATGGGTTGACCACCACCCCTTCCAAAAATGGCAGACCTTTACTCTGAAAGTGATACAACTTAATTCAGATATGCTTTAATTAAATCAAATGGGCTCTGGATGCCTAAGTGATCAGTGAGTAGATTTTTTTTTAATTTACAAGGTAACATATCAACCAGCAGCTTTAATTTCTCCTGTTTAGGCAAAGCACACATACCTATATACACATATTTGTTCTTAAGCAAAAAAACAACAACCAACAATAACAATAAAAAAACCAGATAGCTCTTAGCTATTGATCAATCTCACACATTCTTACAACTATCACCATCTCTCAGCCTCACTGTAACACTAAATATTCTTTCACAGGTAACAAATACACATGAGATGAAATGGTAAACATGCTTAGGCAAAGTAGAAAATAAGGTATTATTCTGCATCATTTCATGTGTGTGTGTGTGTGTGTGTGTGTATACACACACACATACATACACATGCACATACACATATACACATATGTATACACACACACTTATCATCATCAAAGTGGAAATTTTTGACCTTGGAACATCATCTTAAACAGACAACAGCAAAAAGAAAGGTGACTGTGGACCTGGATCAATAGTGGCATTGTTTTAATTGCTGGTTGTATGCTGCCTAGAGTCACGTCCAGTGAGATGGGCAGTCATATAAATTTGTTAAATAAATAAAACATTATTCTTCAGATGTTCCTTCTGCCTATCCAAGATCTACATTTATGATATCTCCATCTATTGGTTCTTTTTTTGTTGCAACAGAAAGAGATTCTGCATTGTTTTGCATAGCACGGATAGAAAAGCAATAATGTTACATATGTTACTGGAATACAACTCCTGTCAAAACATTGGCCATGCTGGCCACCCTAGCAAATTTGGTGGTCTACCAGTCCCCCAGTCCTGCTCATTGGAAACCATGCTAGTGCTTACCTAGTGATAGCACAATAAAAACTGAAGCACATTGTTGTTGAATTAAAGAAGAATCAAATATTCTCATGTACATTTTGCATTATGAATTGTAGGGACAAATGTTCTCTGAATATTCTAGCATTTAGCAAATGCATTACATTTAACCTTAATATCTTCTGTTCACGTCATCTATAATTCTTTTATCCTCATTCTTTAATGCATTCCTAGAGTAGTATATTACCATGGCAATAAAATATGTTTTTAAAATGTTTTTAATGTTCCACAGTACAAACAAGTTGGTATATATGTGAACCAAGACATCAAAGCCAATACCAGGCAATGTAGAAAATATGTATAAGAAGTTGCAAACTTGGGAAAATGAAGATATAATAAATTGAATTCATATTCCATATTTTTACAATACATATTGCATACACGTATTTGTATTTCAGACAACTGTTTGTCTGGAATGGTATAGGACCCCCTGGTTGAGCAGGGGTTGGAGTAGAAGACCTCCAAAGTCCCTTCCACGTCTGTTATTCTGTTCTGTTCTACCCAACTCCCAATGACTCTGGGCAGCTCATATTTATTAAAACAGTTAAGATGCCTACATGCCATGCAAGATACACCCAATGGGGAAGTGCATTTTGCAGTTGGGCTACCACAAAATAGGCCCTGCAGCCAATCTCAATCTCTCAATCTCTCTCTCTCTCTCTCTCTCTCACTCTCTCTCTCTCTCGAATTCCATTCCATTCCATACCGGTCCTCTCCCTCTCTCTCTCTCACTCTCGCTCTCTCTCTCCCCCCCCCGTCCCTCTCCCTCCCCCCCTCCCTCTCCCCCTCTCTCTCCGCTCTCTCCCCCCCCTCTCCCCTCTCCCCCCCCTCTCTCTCCTCTCTCTGAAAAATATTCTTTCAGCCTTTCAGGGTAGATCAAACTAAGAAACCAAGACTTTGTAAGTCAATAATACTTTAATGTAACAGTTAATGTAACAGACTCTTCCAACTATGAATGAGCTTTCCCCTCTCTTCTTTATCTTCATGTGAACTAGGGAAAGGCTTCTATGAGACCCTTACTCAAGTTACTTTCCCAACCTGGCCTCAGGCCTTTTTTTATCTGACCATTGCCTTGGTAATTGCCCTCTTCCTCTCCTTCAAAGGTATTCCCTCTGCTCTCTACACATTCACTGCAAGCCTGAAGGAATTCAAGGTCAATATCAATACAATGGATTGGGTCTGGAAATAAATTGGAAGCACAGAGGGAAAATGATTGTAACTGAAGATGGGCCAAGAGGCCTTCGAAATTTTCTACCAAGTTTGTGGACAGAAAACCTTGATGAACTATTACTCCAGATTTCTTCCAGAGCAAAGAGAAATGTTCTAGGGACTGCAATGGGCAGGATTCCTTCTTTTTACTGAGAGCAGCAGCAAGCTAGGGAAAAGACTGATTCTCCTGGGAGAGCCTCACTAAGTAGACCAGACCATGAATTCAACTGCACAGGAGGGTTAAAACTAGTTTTTATTGAAACTGGTTATAATTTTGTAGGTATGATTGTGCTCCCCCTTCTTATGCTTCAATTAAGTAAGGAGGTGTCCACTTGCAAATGTTATCTGAACATTCTAAACCAAAAAATGGTTTCAGCTCCTTTTACCTATGGTACAGCTTGAGTGTCTCTCTGTCCAGGTCATTTTTTTCTTACTCTCTACAAGAGGAAACCCTTCCAGATCCCTTCTCAGGAGACTGAAAGGAAATCTTGGAAGCCAGGGAAGCAGAGGTTGTTGGGGAGAGAGCTGGACACAGAAAGATTATTTATCAATTCAGAAGGCCATGGAATGGTAAACTTGAAAAATGTCTCTACGTTCATTCTTTTTATCAAGAGTGATTATCAAGAGAGATCAAGTGGTACAAAAGCAAGCGTGATCTGGTGATCACAACTACTGTAGAACTGGCATGACTTTTCTTTGCAAAAATTTCAGGGACCACAATAACTTTTCTATCATTTGTCAAGATAACTACAAACTGCAGTAAAATGTCACATAGATTTAAACATTCTGTAAACTTTCAAAATTTATACTCACATATTTAAATATTTAAGCTTTGGTTGTAGAAAATAACTGTAGAGAAAACAACTGTAGGGTTTTTTTAAAAAACACTTTCCTTCTCATCAATATTTGCAGCAAAAATATTTTATTTTTTCAAAGGTATAATTTATTTTATACTGTCTGTTTTTCCTTTCTCAAATTTTAAATCTTCCAGGACAGTAAAAAATACAATGCTGTATAACATTTGAAAAATACTTTTACAAGAAAATCTGTCTGCCAAATGTTGCTGAAGAAATTTCCCCATGAACATATTTGACCTCCATTTAACAATCACTTTTCTTTGCTCGCCCGGTCCATCTTGAATACATCTTTATGGTTCTTAAAACTAATGGCTGATGTGGTTATGCTGAGGAGGAAATTCCTAACTCCAGGCTCCCTGTGGATCCAATTTATTTCTGCAAGTTCCATGAAATAATGAAATGTTCATAGTGGATAAGAGATAACCCTATGACAGGACAAGTTGTCTGTTGTTGCCATGGCACTCAAAGCCATGAGAAGGAACCAACCAGAAAGAAGCCTTGACTCTGTAGTTCTAGATGGAAATCTCTGCTTCCCCAACTTCATTTGTACTGTGGTCAGTGGTTAAGAAGCATCAAAACAAGAGAGTAGCTGACTGAGTTAAGTTCTTGTCCCTCCCATGCCAGGAGCATAAAATCATGGATGTTCCAGTCAAAGAACAGTTGACATTCTTCCAGTTCCTGCAAAGGAACCCGGGGGTCTCACTTTCTATTTTTTCCCTACAGAATGAAAACAAAATGCAAAAACACATGGACAGTACAATTGAAAATAGATCTATTGCCCTCCATGTGATTTGAGACTCTTAATAATGTGATTTGGACACATTATGAGTAGATATGGCTTTCAGGAGAAGGTTGGAAGTAAAAGAGAAGAAGAAGACAACCAGCACTGTGTGCTGCAACTGCCAAAAAAGCCAATGAGGTCCTAGGCTGCATCAGCAGATGGATAGCATCAAGACTATGATATTATCACATAATGTTCTAATGTAATGTTGTGAAGTGATAGTGGCACTAGTAAGGCCACATTTGCAATTGGAACTGTGTCCAGTTTTGGTCACCACAAAGACAGAAAAGCTGCTGAGACCCTAGAAAGAGTGCAGAGAAGAGCAACAACAATGATAAGGGGTCTGGATGCTAAACTGTATGATGAGCCTTTAAGAGAACTAGGTATCTTTAGCCTCTCAAAGAGAAGGCTTAGGAGCAACGCAATAGCCATCTTCCAAACTGGCAGGAATAGCCAACACTCCAGAAGTTAGGCTCAAGATACAGAAGGATCTTGACAGACTTGAACATTGGGCGCTATCTAACAAAATGAAATTCAATGGTGAAAAAAATAAGGTTCTACATTTAGGCAAGAAAAACAAAATGCACAGGTATAGAATAGGTAGTACCTTGGCCAATAGTAGTAACTGTGAGAGGGATCTTGGAGTCCTAGTGGACAAGCACTTAAAGATAAAGCAGAA
>QLTV01003443.1:451161-474419 GCA_003457575.1 Thermophis baileyi
CATAAAGAACGGTTGCAGGAATTGGGTATGTCTAGTCTGATGAAAAAAAAGACTAGGGATAATCTGATAGCAGCGTTCCAATATTTGAGGGGCTGCCACAGAGAGGAGGGGGTCAAGCTATTTTCCAAAGCACCTGAAGGCCAGACAAGGAATAATGGATGGAAACTGATCAAGGAGAGATTCAACCTAGAAATAAGGAGGAACTTTCTGACAGTGAGAACAATCAACCAATGGAACAGCTTGCCTTCAGAAGTTGTGGGAGCTTCATCACTTGAGACTTTCAAGAAGAGATTGGACTGCCATTTGTCAGAAATGGTGTAGGGTCTCCTGCTTGAGCGGGGTGGTGGTGGTGGTGGACTAGATTACCTATAAGGTCCCTTCCAACTCTGTTAGTCTGTTAAAATCTGTTACTGTTGGGGAGCAGAACATTCCAGAGAACTTCAGAACTCTCCATTGGGTGTTCCTTAGATATTATGTATGTTGCGTACATACAGTAATATGGGGTAGGGGTAGGACTTCATACATTCATGACCACTAACTTGACTTTTTTGACACACATGCATGTACAAACACACACAGAGACACACTGTTGATGTCTCAGTTGACAGCACTGAAAGATGCTCTGGCTGGCCAGAAGACTGCCACCCTACAGCCAACCCAACTCTAAAATAAAAAAATCTGTTTCAACTGGGATCAGTGGAAGGATTTATACTGAAAGGAGATGCAGGTGGTCAAACTGCCAAACAATCGATGAAGATAGAAATTCAGCTAAGCCTTATAACCCCCAACTGGTTGGATTTGCATCATGCTAAGTTACAAATCATGATTTGCAAAGCATTAGGGCTGAGTTCTCACAATACACTGAGTTGCACGGAACAGAATAGTTCTACCTTATTTCAGTATGAAAATCCCATCTTTGAAGGGACCAAGGAGTTGAAGAGGCAGGTAGAGATAACCAGAGTAAGAATGGAAAGATGATCAGCCCACTGACAGACAGCCTAAGGAGCCGAGGTGGCGCAGTGGTTAGAGTGCAGTACTGCAGGCTACTTCAGCTGACTGCTAGCTGCAGTTCGGCGGTTCAAATCTCACCGGCTCAAGGTTGACTCAGCCTTCCATCCTTCCGAGGTGGGTAAAATGAGGACCCAGATTGTTGGGGGCAAAAGGCTGACTCTGTAAACCGCTTAGAGAGGGCTGTAAAGCACTGTAAAGCGGTATATAAATCTAACTGCTATTGCTATTGCTATTACTTAACAAATATTGTTAAGCAACGAATGTCAGTAAATACCAGTCTTAGAAATCTTTCCTCCATGGTGCAACCCTTGCTCCTTTTTTCTGAGCTCCTTATTGTAACAATTATGCAACCACAACCCTTCAGTTATTGACTAAAGTTCTGCAAGGCTCAATTTATGCTTATTCAGAACTCAATTTCCTTAAGATCAATAGAATTGACTGAAACGAAAGCCTATTAAGGCATTTCAAAGAACCTGTGAATTTACAAATTGTTCAGGGAGTATGGGGTCTGCCTACTTTGACTCTACCTTCCATGACCAATATGGTCAGCTTCACCCCTTCCACTCTGACAGTTTTTGCATTAACAATATTTAAATGGAAAGTCTGTGCACACCTGGCTTCAAACAACATTCTGAAACCTACATCTGGATTAACAAACCTTAACTCTTGAGTTCATGTAACAGGGTAGGCTTGAAGGATGGAACTATAAACATAACTCCATATGAGAGCTCCATAGTTCCGGCTAATTTTTCTCAACCTTGGCAAGTTAAGATGGATGGACTTCAACTCAGGAATTCTGGGAATTGAAGTCCACCCATCTTAAACCTAAACTTGCCAAGATTGAGAAACACTGGTTCAGACAACAGCTAGGTTTCCATATCACAAGCTATCCCATCTAATTTTAGCAAATTTTATTCATCCACCCTTGGAACTCTTCTCATGATCAGCAACCCATGGGTTCTATCTTGCAGGAAGAGATTTAAGTGCATAAAATGGAGCTCACTTAGAAACTCCTTCCAGATCTTTGTCTTTTATTCATTTGTTTACTACATAAATTTACAGGCTGCCCAATTCATCCCTCATCTAGGTGGTTATCAATTAACAGGATAAAACACAAATTAGAAACAGCTACAGATACCTGGTGTCTTTATTTCTCTTCATAAAGAGCATCATACATCCCATGTTTTCTTATTATGAGTGGTTCCATGTCTGCAACAGGTACCCACTGGGGTTGGTATCTGGGAACAGGCAGGTAGAAAAAAAGTTGAGCAGGCTATTCAAATAGTCACAAATCACCTGTGAGTTGTTTAATCTGAATTTAATCATGAATTAGCAAAGAAAGAAGGAACCATGAGACCATTCTGGGATTCTACTTCACATGCACTAACTTTCTGGTTTTATAAACCTGTTTATCATGTTTCCTCTAAGTTAGACAGGTATGTCAGGGTTTTCATTGCCTCTCAATTCAGCTCTCCTTTGCTTCTCACTGATTTTGCATTTCAGGTTTGACTCTGGACTGAAGATAGACATAAGTAATTCAGGCTTTCTTATCACTATTATTTCTTATATGAAGCTTATTGCTGCAAATACATTGGTTCAACATACACTCTTGCAAAACTTTATACCTAATGCTGTTTCTCTTTCTAGATATTTTCCCCACTGTGTGAAGCTGCTAGAAGGACAAAGATCACCATTATTGCACAAAAATCAACAAGGTAATTTCTCCTAGATTGGAAACAGTAGTTTGCCTGGAAGTGGGTTAGTGTCACAAGCTCAGGCAAACAGAAGCTTGTGCTTGCAAGTTGCCAGAATGGGTAGGGTAATAGTCCCACGCTTTATTCCCTATGACTGGGCAACAAGAACCTTTTGGAAGAAGTGAAGGCCAGGGAATTGAAAGTAAAAATCCTTATACAGGCAGTCTTTGACTTACAACCATTCATTCAACAATCATTTGAAATTACATGGCACTGAAAAATTGTTATGACCAGTCTTTGGAATTCCTTTCTCATCTGATACCTTTTGCTTTGTGACTGCATCACACAGCAACAAAAATTCTGGTCCCAATTGCTGTTATAAGTTGAGGACTATCTGTAGATCACATTTGATCTGTGGACTGGGGATTGTCAAAATCATGGGCCAAGAATGAAGAAAAACCCAGGATAATAATACATTAGAAGACGACATTAGGCTCCCAAACCAGGAAGTACCAATTATAGACAGAAATCTTGCCAAACTAAAGGAAATTACTTGCACCATTAAACATATACTCTGGGAACTACTAGGAAGGAGCCATCTTAATTCTTTCTCCCAGGCAAACTATCTCAACTGCATAGTCTTTTTTCTTCTGGGATGCAATCCCTCCCTCCTGTGAATCTAGACAACATTCTATCACAGATGAGGAGAAAAGGCAGGGAGGACCACTGCTTCGAGAAAAGACATTCTCTGGTGTCAGGTTTTACTCTAAGCATGCAGAAGAATCAAATTTTAAACCAGCCAATATCCAGATGTGTTGACACTCAACCTAACATTGCAACAGAGGTGGTATTCAGCCGGTTCGCATCGGTTCAGGCGAACCGGTAGTGAAAATTTTGAGCAGTTCGGAGAACCGGCATATTCCATCACTGGCTGGCCCTGCCCCTGCCCGCCCACTCGCCGCTCGCTGCCACCTGCCCGCTCGCTGCCTGCCCCTGCCCACTTGCCCCACCCACCCGCTCGTTGCTCTTGTAAAAATATATGAGATAACCAGTGGTGGGATTCAGCCGGTTCAGGCAAACCGGTGGTTTAAATTCTGCGCTCGCCCTGCCCCACCCCGCCCAGTCACTTCTCATCTTGCCTCCCCGGCATAGCTGTTGCTTCTGTTTGCCTCCTCGCTTGTGTTGACCACATGGTCTCTGCGGGCCAGCCAGTTTGCCTGCCTTCCCACACAGTGCCCGTGGCCCAACTGAGCAGCCCTGATCGGCCTGGGTAAGCCTGCGAGTCGTGGCCTAGCTAGCTGCCTCCCACTGTCCCACATGGCGCCACCAGCTTGCCTGCCTTTGTTGTGCCACCTACCACGCCAGCCACGTGGCCCAGCTAATATCTGCGCCTCACCCGTTCTGCTCACCGCAGCTGCCTGTGAAGGTAAGGCGCTCGGCCAAAGGGCCACCTCGGGGTGGACATGGTGAGGCTCGGCCACCTTTCGGGCCTGGCTCTCGCCAATTGCCATCCTTCTGCCTGCATGCCACCCGTTCTCCCTTTGCCTCAGGTCGGGGGATGTGCCAGTCCCTGGCTCTTGCCTTCCCGGGGTCTCCTCCCACATGCCGCCCATCTCCCTTCACCTCAGGTCAGGGGACGTGCCAGTTCCCGGCTCTGGCCTTCCCAGGGCCTCCTCCTGCATGCTGCCTGCTTGCCCTTCACCATGTGTTGCCCCGTTTCCCCTCCTTCAGAGGCCCCGGCCCTTACTCAATCTCCCCACTTCCTTCCCCACGACCGCCTCTTTTTTCGTCCCATGATCTTACCTTCCTTCTGCAGCTGGTGGCAGAAGGGAAGGCCCTGAGCCATCACTGCTCGGCTCCCCACCAGCCCGCATCTTGCCCCCCTTGTCGCAAGATGCCTGCAGCTGCCTACTCTTTTTTTTTTTTTTTTTGGTGTGAGAAGCCTCCAGCCACTGCTCTTTGCCGGCACGAGCAGCTTCCAGCCGCTGCTGCTGGCTCAGTTCCGGCTGGGAAAGAGCAGCGGCTGGAGGCTGCTTGCACTGGCAAAGAGGCAGCAGCCCATTTTCGGCCATTTTCTGGGCTCGAAAACAGCCCACAAATGCCCAAAAAACGGCCTGAAAAATGGCAGATGGAAACACCCCATTTTCTGCCTCCATTCGGCTGTCTGCGCTGGATCACGATGAGGAGGTGGGAGGAAAAAGGAAAAAAGCCCACTCGGTCCGTATCATACGTACTCACCAGCACAATGAAGAATCTCTCTTCCAGCTCGTTGGTTTGGGCATTGGGAGCTTGAGGAGTAGATTGAGCCCCCGGACTTCAGTGGTGGGATTCAAAACTGCTTGGAGTGAAAAGCATGCAATATGCAATAGCCCGGGCTTGAAAATGGCTGGGGCAGAGGAGTGGTCCTCCTTAACAAGCTCCAAAACTGCTCCAAGCCTGGGTTCCTCATGGGCGTTGGAAGTACTGGCCTTCCCCGCCCAGTCAGCTCGCACTCCCCTCACACTCCAGGCACCAATTCCCCCAGCGCCCCATGCACGCAACCCCCCAAAATTTTCCGCGGGGAGGAAAGGGACACTGAGGCCACCAGAGGGCTTGTTAAGGCATGCAAATTGCAATATGCTGCCGCTAAGCTGCCTGGGTTCCTCACACGAGCATGGAAGAAAATTGGATGCTGCAGCCAGAGCCGGGCTTGGAGCAGCGCAGCAGCAAGTCCGGGCACTCAATCTACTCCTCAGGCTCCCAATGCTCGAACCGGCGAGCTGGAAGAGAGATTCTTTGTTGTGCTGGTGAGTACGTATGATACAGACTGAGTTGGCTTTTTTCCTTCCCCCCCCCACCTCCCCATCGCGATCCAGCGCGGCACAGACAGCCGAATGGAGGCGGAAAATGGGGCGTTTCCATTGGCCCTTCTCTTTTTTTCCCCCTAGCCTCCTTTTGCCAGCATGTGCCAGGCAGGCTTGGCAGGCAGTCACTCTCTTTAGGTGGGCTTTTATTTTGTCAGCCCAAGAGGGTGGGGGGGGGAAGCGGCTCGGAATGGTACCTAGAAATCGCCCTGTCTCTGCAGCATCGGCCCGCCATGAGTGACGTCGAGTTGGCCATGCCCACTCAGTCTCATGACCACCAAGCAACACCCACCAAGCAACGCCCACAGAACCGGTAGTAAAAAAAATTGAATCCCACCACTGGATGGCAACTCAACAGGAAGGCACCATGTTGGAAATGTCTGCTTTAGAACTATGCCCTTCCTTTCCAAAAGACTTTATAAAGAGGTTTCCAAAGACTCCAATACATTGGAATCAGTGCTCGGAGTCAACAGGGAATGCAATACGGCTGAAATGTCAAGGAGGGCTTCAAGCATTTGCAAATACTGTCCAGATTTGCAAGGAGCAATTCTGCTCTTAGCCAGCTCAGAAGCTGCCTGAGTTGTAAAATGATGATTGGCTGTGCTATAAATACAGGTTGCTGTTTTAGCCAATCTCCAGTAATTCTCTGCCATTGGTTCAACTGCCTACATAACTAACAAACCTGTGACCTTTATTACTGTGTCTCTTTATTTTATAGAGTCTCTCCATTCCTTATTCTAAATCCGATCACTAAGAAGATAAAATAGAGTGGTCAGTGCAATATATTTTTTACCCTCCAAATGAAATAATATTGCTTGGGTGGGGGGATTCAATTCACAGTGCATGGGCCATCCTTTTTCTACCCACCTGACCAATGAATTTCTTTGCTTTCTGGTGCAGACCAGAGATTTCTATTTTAGGAATGCAGCCAACAGCTAAGGGGAAAATTCATCCTTAATCATGGCCAACTGGCATAAATTTGGCAATTGTCCTGTTTTGTTAAGATAACCCCAATTGGTCTCAATCAAAATAGACCTTTCAGCAAAGATAGTTTAATAGGGGAGAGGTCAAGGGTCTGAGTTACTTTTCCTGGGCTAGGAAGCTAATAAAGGTTAATGCTTTGAAGCAGGGGTGAAATTCAAAATTTTTCCCTACCGATTCTGTGGGCGTGGCTTGGTGGGCGTGGCAGGGGAAGGATACTGCAAAATCTCCATTCCCTCCCCACTCTGGGGTCAGCCAGAGGTGGTATTTGCCGGTTCTCCGAACTACTCAAAATTTCCGCTACCGGTTCTCCAGAACCTGTCAGAACCTGCTGAATTTCACCCCTGCTTTGAAGGGAGACCTCTGATAAATCCCAAAGCTGAAGACTAGACTGGGACATCAGAGGACATCCTGGAAGAAAGGCATGGAAATCCATTTTATAATCAACAAATCACATTTATTTATCAAATGTCTATCTTACTGCAATCAGATGACCCTTGGTGGCTTACACATAGGATAACAATGTATGAGAAGTTAAAATATCCAAAGTATGATGAAAACTTAGCTATAACACAAATAAACCTTTCTCTATCTTCACAACTTTAAGACATGTTAAGACATCGTCTCCTAGAAATCTCCTAGAAATCTCCAGCCAGCATGTGTCAACTTCAATTCTCTTATGTCTGTGGAGATTCTCAGTGATCCAGATCTTCGTTGTCCCAAAGGTGCTTTTCAAAAGGCAACTGAACTTTCTTTGTTTTTTTCCTTGAAGACATTTTGCTTCTCATCTAAGACGCTTCTTCAGTTCTGAGTAAATGGTGGGCTGTTCCCACTATTCAGTCAGAACTGAAGAAGCTTTTGGATGAGAAGCAAAACATCTTCAAGGAAAAAACAAAGTCCAGTTGGTTCAATTCCCATAATTCTCCAGTCAGCATGTTGACTAGGAAATTCTGTAAGTCTACATATTTTAATAGCAATAGCAATAGCACTTAGACTTATATACCGCTTTACAGTGCTTTACAGCCCTCTCTAAGCGGTTTACAGAGTCAGCCTCTTGCCCCCAACAATCTGGGTCCTCATTTTACCCACCTCGGAAGGATGGAAGGCTGAGTCAACCTTGAGCCGGTGAGATTTGAACTGCCGAACTGCGGCTAGCAGTCAGCTGAAGTAGCCTGCAGTGCTGCACTCTAACCACTGCGCCACCTCAGCTCTTTAAAGTTGGGAAACACTAACATAATACCAAAAGACTGTTAAAAACAAGATGAAACATTCACAAGATACAACAATAAAATAGAGAAAAAATGTTATCTCACATAAGTTTAAAAGAGGAGCCTTTGAAAGAATGTAGTCTTTAATATCTTCCTAAAAACCAGCAAGGAAGAGGCTACCCAGATCTCTGTGAGGAAGCTGTCTCTTTAGGTCAGCCTGCTGAAATTTTTGAAAATGTAGACCTGTAAGTAGCTTCTCCCTGGATGTTCTTACAGGTTGGTCCAATGCTGCTTGGAGTAGGTAGTCCTGAAGATAACCAAGTGTCAAGCTTATAGGTCAAAACCAGTTCCAAAGACAGGAGTTTTTAAGTTACTGGGCTTCAAATAAGCAGCTCAATAAGCGATGTTTCTACTCTATCTTATTTCAGCATTACGGTCTGCAGAGTATTTTCTTTGCTAGTTAAAGCAGCTTGACACAATGCTAGCGAGGTAAGGAAGGCACAAAGAATGAAGCTGACACCAAACAAGAAGCATGTCTAGCCTTCAGGGGTGTTTGTAGGCAGGTCAGGAAGGATGTACAAAAATTCAAGGCAACAGCCATGTCCACACAATCAGAGCTCCATCCCTTAGTAAATGTGTATTGTAGTTGCCATCTTGACTTTTTTGAACGCTTTAGGGTCATCCTGATGCCAATGAAGTAAGAGAACAAGGGGCTGTAAATGGTGTAAGTGCAATCTACAGGTAGTCCTCTACTTACAACAGTTCATTTAGTGACCATTCAAAGTTACAACAGCACTGAAAAATGTGACTTATGATTGTTTTTCACTGTTGTGACCTTTGTAGCATCCCCATGATCATGTGATCAAAATTCAGATGCTTGGCAATTGGTTCATACTTATGACCGTGGCTGTGTCCCAAGGTCATGTGATCATCTTTTAAGGCCTTTTGACAAGCAAAATCAATGGGGTATCCAAATTACTAACTTAATCAACTGCAGTGATTCACTTAACACTGGCAAGAAAGGTTGTAAAATGGGACAAAACTCACTTAACAACAGAAAACTTGAGCTCAATTGTGGTGGTGAGTCGAGGACTACCTGTACTGTCCATTATCTACTTGCAATTCCATGAGTGGCTGGTTCCCAGATAAGCTATGCATCCTGGCTTGTGGCACTGTGGCAGACTTACAAAAGGGCATAACAGATTATATAGTCTAAATGCATGATTAACTCTCTGTCTTTCTCTGCCCAGAAGGAAATGAATTGGAAAGAACTTTGACCTGGATTTGAGGGCAAGAATGAGCAATTATACTTTTGCCCCCCCCCCAGGGGTGCAAAACTAGCAGTGTATTGTGTGTTTGTGTGTGTATACATACATACATAGACATGCATAGATACACATGCATATACACACACCTCCCCCAAAGTCTGAGTTATATTCTTTTCTCTCTTTTTTTGTAATATGGAGCATATATTTCAACCTGCTGATTTTACTACCATAATCATAATAAAAATAAGAGAGGAAAAGAATTTATAGCATCAGCTTGATTGGCAGTATAGGGTTTCTTGGAGCAAAGAGGGCTAATGTTTGGGGACTGAAAAGCAGAACACCCAGCTGTTTTCTACAATGCATCTGGGATCCTTTCTTACTTCCCCATAATCCCCCTTTTGCACTCCATTGCAAGTCTCTGTATCCTTTGTATCTTGCAAGGTCCGGGTGATATCATCCTCCTACTAATATATAAACCAGCATATGGCTCTCCTATATAAGAGTCCCTTGGGAGTTGGGCGGCATACAAATTTAATAAATAATAATAATAATAATAATAATAATAATAATAAGAAGAAGAAGAAGAAGAAGAAGAAGAATAAGAAGAATAAGAAGAATAAGAATAAGAATAAGAAGAAGAAGAAGAAGAAGAAGAAGAAGAAGAAGAAGAAGAAGAAGAAGAAGAAGAAGAAGAAGAAGAAGAAGAAGAAGAAGAAGATTCCTGCCCAACCTTTGCTTTAAATATCTGTGCTTAAATGGAGACTTCCTTGCTCGCCAAGGTGGCTGCTTGCCAAGTTGAAGCAAAACAAGGGGGAAAGAGCTCGGTTACAGGCTGTGAGTGATGAAAAAAAGATAAATGAGGAATTCAGCCCTAATGGAATATCAAAATAGCAGGTGGACTAACTTTATACTTGCAATTTCCCCTCCAACAAATTCAAAGTGGATTTGGACAAGGAGTGGATCGTTTTCAAGGAAAACTCTTCAGCTCCTTCCAAGAAATCCAGTTTAGCTTTGATGGGGTTCATGAACTTTCTCAATGGGCTTTGGTGTGGTTTTAGGTTAATCCCAGAGATATCTAGGTCAGAATTCAGAATGAAGTCAAAATGAAGCAGAGGCTGGGCAGGCAGGACTCCAGCAGAATATTAGGAAACCTAGCGGAACTCAGAAATCATTTTCAGGAGATGACAGTTCTAAGCAAGGGGTGATGTGTATGGCTTGGCATGATTATATTCATATTCCTGACCTGATTAAGGTAGGACTGGCATGTGGTTCTATGTGTTGTGAGAATGGAATTATACCCACCATCTCATTTTCTGGGTTCGCCCAGTTGACTGAACTATCACTAACCCATGGCTTGGCTTCTCACAACAAAGTACAGGTTCTTGACCCTTCGACCTGCAAAAGTGCAAGTTCTTAACCCCTTGACCTGCAATAAATATTTCAATAAAAAGAGAGAAGCACTGTGCAAAGTTTAAAAATATTATAGAAGGATTAGCACATTATTACATGTCCAGAAAGAATAAAAATGTCTTAACCTGGAGCTGAGAAGATGTAAAGATGGTCACAAGCAGAGAGTTGGAAACTATCACTCATAGGGCTTTCTATGAAATAAGGCTTTCTCTTGGGTAGCTGCAATGGTATGTGGGAATGACCTTGGGAGACAGAAGGAAGAGTTGCAGACTAGTTGAGCCTGCGGGATATATTGTTGTGAGCCGCCCAGAGTCCCTTGGGAGCTGGGCGGCATACAAATTTAATAAATAATAATAATAATAAAATGTGGATGGGATCCTCCCTAGATTGTAAAAATGATGCGGGAGAGATACACTTTCAGACTTGCAAGAATCTGTTAGAGCTAGTACTTCTGGGTGTGCTTCTTCTCCAGACTACCTCACAAGGCTGGCAGTAGATGCTGCCTGAATCCCATGATAGAGAGTATCTGGAGCAGATCTTCCAATGGTGATCCTAGACATAAGGAAATGTCAGGCCCTAAGAACCAGAAACAACCTGTGGAATTACTTTGAGTTGTTCCTTATTACAAACAGAATCTTGCCAGACTAAAGCAGCTGTCTGCAAGAACCATAAATACATTTTGTGAATTGCTAGGGAAGGTTGGTCTTAGCCCTCTTCCTGGCTATCAGACATTCTAAGCTCTGCTTTCACTTTGCCCTGTGGGATGCAACCAGCGGTGGGTTGCTCGGACCAGTTCTTAGAACCGGTAGCGGTGGCGGCAGGAGGCACACAAACCAGTAGCACACTAATTCAGAACCCACTACTGGATGCAACCCCTTCCTCCTGAGACTACAGACTACATTCCACCACAGAAAGAGGTATTCCTTCTCCCCAAATTGCAAAAGGATTTATAACTTAATACCAGAACCTTGAATTGGGATCAGAACATGTTCAAAAACAATGTTTTGTGTTCATACTACCCAGTATTTTGAATTTGCCAAATTTAATGGTTTAAATCTTCTGAGCAATCCCACAGATAATTTATGTATGTATGTATGTATGTATGTATGTATGTATGTATGTATGTATGTATGTATGTATGTATGTAATTTAGAAACTGCCCATCTTCACAGACCAACTCCAGGTGCTGTACAAATAAAGAATAAAAGCATAAAAACTGTATATAAATATTATATTAAAAGGCAATTAAAACCAGAGTGGAGTAATTAAAATCCCAAGTTAAAAAGGCAGCGGGAGGACCTTCAAGGCACTAACCAGCCCCACGGCTGCATGCTCCTCTATGAGCCCCAAGTGAGGCCGCAGAGCCAGGTCTTCAGACATTTCTGGCAGGCCAGGCGAGTGGGGAGAGGGCACCTTACCTGAGTGGAGAGAAGGTTCCAAAGGGTGGGGGCCACAGCAGAGAAGAGAAGGCTCTCTTCCTGAACACTGGCAGTTAAAATTATTTGACTGACAAGTTCTGCAACCTGCCTTCCCTGCCTGACTGGCTGGAACAGGTCCAATGCAATGGGGCAAGGAGCACGAATGTGAAGGACACTTCCCCGAACAGTGCAACCCCCCTTATTTCTGAAAGCCAAGCAAAACAACTCCATTGCTTTGCTTCACTCGGCCTCACTTATCTCCTCCTTATTCCCTCCAGTGTTTATAGTCCTGGAAGAGTTTTCTGCTACAAGCTCTCTGTTTATGCAGAAGCCTTTTCCAGCTCCTGCAAGTGATAAAGCAGGCAGCGTGGAGCCATTGAGCATTAATAAAAACCCAGTGACAAGGTGATGTGAAGTTGCCCTGCCTCCATGAAGCGAGTGGTGGTGTCTCTGCAGCACGAACCATTTTGTCGAGGCAAATCTAAGCCATCTCCCAGAAGGCTAGATGAGGTTGGAAAAAGAGGTAGATATTCCTGGCTAATTTTAGAGGACACAGAAGAGGAGGGGAGCACAAGGGAAAGGTAGAGAAAAAGAATCATGATGGTAATGCCAGATTAAATATTGTGAGTTATACATAGGTTCTCAGATCCACTTGGGTACAGTCGATCTTGTTTTTGCAATGTTTGTGATTCAACAGGGCAGGGGGCTCCAACTGGCCAAGACACCCTTTCTTTGGCCAAGAGACAGACCAACGCATGCATATTTTCACATTTGTTGGGGCTAAATAATTGGTGAGTGTTCCCTTTTTTCCCCTGGGAAATATATGGTGTATACAGTGCCTTATAATTGGCAGCAAACCTCTGAAGATATTTTCCACCAGGGATGAAGCAGAGCTGAAAAGAACCAGCTAATTCAACTCCACTAGGTAGCTAATCCTATGGTTCCCCCTTACCAGCACCAGGAGATCCAGTCCAAATTTAGAATTTGACATCTCTAAGAACACAAACATATAAACAGTTCAGAGTTAAATGTCTGGCAGATACAGGAGTATTAGATCACAGGGAAATCTCGGGAGGAACCAGACTAATTAAGAATAGTCCCTAATGCCAAACAGCCTTCCAAATTATCTAGTGCTTAATGATTAGAAGGATTTTATTGGGACCCTTTCCATAGCCAGACCTTTTTTAAAAAACACATTTTCTCTCCTCCATCTCTTCCTGGGTTCGTTTGATTGTTATTATTTCTATTGTTAAATGTTTTAAATCTGAATGATGAAGGTAGGAATTGCTATCACTCAGCTTCCAGTGGAGCAGTTTATAATACACGTAAAATAAAATAAATAGAATAGATCCAGGGCTTCCAAACGTATGCCTCATTTACAACTTATTCTGAGTTCATTAGCATGAACTGGGAATCTCCCTACAGGAAGTCCTCAAGTTATGACCGCAGCGAACCTGCCCATCATGGTGGTAACTCATGATGATTGTAAAGTGGGTCAGTCATGTGATCAAACCGATTTTACACCCTTTTTTAGGGTGGTTTTGTTATGAGCACAGTTTTGTTGAAAGTAAAAATGCAAAATCATTATAAAAAGTGGTCAGGTGCCCGTGGGACATGGCAAATAGTTGTATACGTGCCTGGTTGCCAGGCACTCAAAGTGTGGACACATGACAGTATTGGGGGGAGGGAGAATCATTAGAACTTTGGATCCGGGGTCGTAAGTACCCTCCAAGTAGGTTCATCAGAACTTCAAATAGTTGCTAAGCGACTGGTCATAAGCCAAGGACTACCTGTATTAGCATTTTAAAATAAAATGATGATGATGTCATCCTTAGGGATGTATTCCCCCCTCCTCTATTCTTTAACTCAGAAAGAGATCATGATTGGGCCCCTTTTTATCTCTCTCTTCCCCAGGCATCATGAGTACCTTTAGAGATACTTGACTGTCAGGCCTGCCAACACTTAAACCTCTAAATAGAAATGATCCTCAGCTCCATTTGTTGGGAAATGTATATTTTTATTAGAAGTCAAGTGTTTTGCCCTAATGAATAGCCAGAACTGAGAATCAAGTGCCAAAATCCCTAAGTTCAACTTTTCCCTCTCTTAACTGCCTCCCATCACTGCCCCCACCCCATGACCAATCAGATTCAAAGAAGATGTTTTCAGAATGGTCACTTCAAGCATGGATTGGTATGCAGCTGCATTCTTCTCCCAGCCGGGTGACCTTGAAGCAGCATCTCGGGGAGATACAGATACTACTTTCGTTTCCCCCAAGCATTCCTCCTCCCATCTATCCTCCCCAGAGTTCATGGCAGACTATGACCACATGGTAGTAAAGCACACAAGCGAGCATAAGGTGACAGCTGACATGTGACACAGACAAGGTCTACCCAAGACCTTTGTTCGTTTGTTTCCAAAAGGAGGTCATTTTCCCCAAACAATGAGATTTTCTGAACTGTTTCCAATATTTAAATTGGACATGTTGACTGTTGTGACCCAGCGCGGCAAACCCCCCAGGAAACGACACACACACACTGTTTTCCAAAACCAAGAAGGCTTTACCACTAATAAATGCTTAGTAATAAGTTGATTACAGGGTTTATACCAAAGTTCCTGTTGCAAATCACAGAACACTTTGGCCGGGATTCCAAATACAAAAAACACAAACAGGTCATTAAGTCCATAAATTATCCTCACTTGCTGGAATTGGCCGAGAGCCCGGACTGGAGTTAGTCCAACTGATATCACCAAAGTTCAAACAGCAGCCAGGTAAAATACGTGCGTTGTTTCCAGCAAGAGTTTCCGTTGTGATTCAACCTTATATAGTCTTAGGGCGTGGCCCCTCTGCCTGCAGGTTTGCATTTGAGGACCCCTCTGCCTGCAGGTTTACATGTGAGGAGACCTCCTTCTACAGAGCCACTCTTGCCGGCTAGCTGCCCTGCGTGCCCTAGCATCAATCAGAGGCTCCTCCTCTTCACTGGAGTCACTTAACTCCTGCTGGGGAGGTGCAGAAGGCCCTGGTTGAGTATCGTCCTCTGGCCCTGCGTCCTCCTCGGTCTCAGACTCAGGTGCCGGAGATACAGACTGATCTTGCCACCCCATGGTCGGTTCTTGGTCTTCCGGATCCATGACCAGCTGCGCGGGACTTGGGCAAGCCACAACATTGACTTTGTATAGATGATTTAAAAGGTGTAACGATGCTGCCTCTTCTGCATAACATTGGACTGTGCAACACTGCAAACTAGCTAGTGGAATCAGGGATTACAGAAGGAAGACGAGATCAGAAGGACACTGTGCTCCATGAGCGAGACAGTTGTCATGCTAATAAGCTATCTTGCTTATGGAGGTCACCCACTCTGGTCACCCAATTTTGTCTCTATAGATTGCCACACTTTTGTGGATTCACCCCAACAGTGAAATTGCCCTTTAATGTTGGCATAGCTAGTGGTGTCTGCAGAGATGGGGTCAGAAAAGTCAAGATGGTGGACACAAGCATGGGATCAAAAGTGACCAATTATGTGGCTGAGGCCACCAATGTGCCTTTTTGATGCCACTTCTCTGGACACCTCAGACCACAGCGCTTTTGCTGATACTACTGCGCCTCCTCATGTCCAGCTTGGCTTCTTTCCTTGAGCATTTCATGACAGCGTCCAAAGAAGCTTTGGACTGTCCTTACCATTTCCTTCCTCTCTGCTCATTGCCCATCCTTGATCAAGCAGAGTGGATTTTAATGTTTCTTATTCAGAGCCCCTTGCCTCTAGCCAGACAAGCAAGTGAAGTATCCAAGCAACCAGCACGGATATGGAAGCTAATGCCATTGTTTGCAGCAGGCGCTTGCAAATGACTTTGCACACACCAGCATGCCAGAAGAGGCTTCTGAGTATGACTAGACAATGCACCCTCCTGACACCACGTGCCACCAGCAATTATTTTTAACTCATCAGCATCATTCTACCATAACAGAAGAAAATAAACCCTCCAGGGTTGCAGCATTATCAAGGAGAGCACAAACAACAATGTTTGATCTGACCCAGCAGAAGGTGGATGGAGAAGATAAGGGTGAGAGTGGCTACATCTTTGCTTGGATGGTGGCTTTTTGTGGCCTGGAGCAGGGACAACACACCTAAAAGGGCATAAGTTCAATCATAGGATGTGATGGACATCTTGCCTTTTTGACTCCTACCTACGTGGAGATGCGCCATAGAGTCCTTCTTTAGTGACATTTGTAGTTACCTTTTCTTCACCATGGACCAGGGGTGGGTTCCTCCCGGTTCGGACCGGTTCTCCCGAACTGGTAGAGGCCCGCTGGTGATGTCACGATGATGTCACTGAACCAGATCGGTCGGTGCCGGTCCGTGGGGGCGCCATCTTTTTTTTGAATTTTGTTTGAATTTTTATTTTTTTTTCCCTTCTGAGCATGCGCAGAAGCCGACTTCCGGCACTGTGCATGCGGTCGCCATCTTTTTTTTGGCTTTTTTTTTCCAGATTTTTTGTTACTGCGTATGCGTGCGCAAAGCACACGCACGCCCACAAGGTGCGCCCACGCGGCGCGGGAGGGAGCGAAGGTAAGGTAAGTTGGAACCCACCCTTGCCATGGACCCCTTTTAAATACCTTTTGTGGCCATGTACCATGGCCAGGGACCCCTAAGACGTAAGATTTAAATCATAACATTTTATCACCTCCTGTGATGACATCGTGCCCTGTCCCAGGGGTCTGCAGAGAATCACTGACAGCATTGATGAAAAAATAACTTTGTGACCAGCACTCTCATTTTCAAGCTTTTGATGATCCTTACCTACCCAGCGATGCCCCTAGCCAAGAACATAAATAATCCTTTTTTAGTGACTGCCTTGTTTAGTGACCATTACGGCAGTGATGAAAAAGTAACTTTGCGAGCAGTCCTCACATTTACAACCTTTGCAAGGTCTGTAAAGTAAAAGAAAGCTGAAGCAAGAGCATAACCACAGTCGCGGTTTCACTCATTGACCGCTCCACATAACCACCAAGTTGCCAGTCCCAGTCATGGTCACTAAATGAGGATTACTTCTACTAGTTCTGGAAGCCAAGATTTGCAACAGGCAGAGAGAAGGGAAAACAAGGGAGAAACGGAGGAGTCCCTGTTTAAAAATTATAGGGCTTGCCAGTGAAGAATAACAATTCTTCAAATCACAGTTTTAACATTTAATGGAAGGCAGGAGGGATATATTTATATATCTATCTATATATATATATACATACACACACAGTACTTCCCAAAGAGCCTCTACCAGCTTTCTAAAGCACTTAATTCTGTCTCTCTTGTCAGCTTTCCATCTCTCTCTGGATCAGCCGGGAGGGTAAGAGCAATTTTTGAAAAAGCCCTTTTTCTTTGGAGGGAAAGGAAGCTGTGCTTGCACTACTACAAGCCTTTTCCTTCTCTCTCCACTCCCTTAAATTTAATGGATCCCAACTGCGATCTGCCGGGTTATCATCTATATTCCCCATGCTATAATGATCCAGATTATTTTCTTTGCTTTAAATTAAAGGTCACGGGAGGAAAAGACACTGCTGGATTTCACAAAAACAATGTAGTTGAGTCCTTCCCTCCTCCCCCCCAACCCCCGGGATAAATGTACAAAGCCTCTCGGACCATATTTACTCCCTGGCAAAAGGGATATTAACTTTCCCTAGGATACTTTGTCATGAGCTCTAGTTGTGGTATCGGTTACATGCGTAGGACAAGAGACCCCATGAAAAATGAGGCACTTTGCTCTTTACGGCCTCCACTCAAAATCAAATAATTCAGAATGGGCAAAGTGCTCACTGAAAGAAGCCAAAGAGACACACTTCATCTACATAACTCAAACCTGAAACTGGCAATAGCTCCTATAAATGGAGAATGTCATTAGAGCCCCCCTCCCCCAAAGGTAAGTACATTTGTAGGAAGTTTCGGGGTGTGCATTTGGGCTACTCCCGAGGAGTTTCTGGTGAATGCTTGAATGGAATCCTATTTCCAAATTGAAGGGCTGAGTCTGTTCAAATCAGTGGATTAAATTGGGGGTGGGGAGGGCTCATTTGATGCTGATGATTTGGTGGTGCCTGCACATGTACAGAAACATTTTTTCCATGAATTATTTCAAATGGTTAAATTGACTCAACAATTTACTTTGGAAGACCTCATCTAAACAAAAGGCCATTTGGTGGAGAGCCGAGGTGGCGCAGTGGTTAGAGTGCAGCACTGCAGGCTACTTCAGCTGACTGCTAGCTGCAGTTCAGTGGTTCAAATCTCACCGGCTCAAGGTTGACTCAGCCTTCCATCCTTCTGAGGTGGGTAAAATGAGGACCCAGATTGTTGGGGGCAATATGCTGACTCTGTAAACCGCTTAGAGAGGGCTGTAAAGCACTATGAAGCGGTATATAAGTCTAACTGCTATTGCTATTTTGAATTAGATTGCAAATCTTATTGAATTGAGAGGTCAGGTCAGATTTTCCCTGTTTTACATATACCTAGAGACAGAGAGACATTCATAATTGGGGAGTACATTGCTTTGGATTTTCCATGCATAGCAACTGTCTACTATATTTTAAAATAGTGGAGTTTTTCCTAGGGATTACATGGCAGAAATCCCAGGAAAAGAGTCCTCCCCAATTATTTAAATACTTCCAAATGATAAAATCTCTAATCTGAGGGTATGAAAATAAACATGCACCTCCTTATCATCTATAGACTTTCCTTCTTACTGTGAGTTCTGGTCCCACTTTAGGCACGGAAGCCGGCTGGGCGACTTTGAACCAATCAGCAGAAGATGGTGAAGATGGTGGACACAACAATGCAACCAAAGCTCAATCAGAGTCTTTTTGTGCATTGCGTCATCAATTGCTCCATCAAATATGCCATCTTGGGTGATTTTGGACCACAATCTGTGGTGGAATGAGGTGCTGCATTCCAAAGAGGCAGAGAAGTTATGAAAGTTTGCTCAGAAGAGAGTTAATAGCACTTAGACTTATATACCGCTTCATAGTGCTTTACAGCCCTCTCTAAGCGGTTCACAGAGTCAGCACATTGCCCCCAACAATCTGGGTCCTCATTTTACCCACCTCGGAAGGATGGAAGGCTGAGTCAACCTTGAGCCGGTGAGATTTGAACCGCTGAACTGCAGCTAGCAGTCAGCTGAAGTAGCCTGCAGTGCTGCACTCTAACCACTGCGCCACCTCGGCTTAAGAAGGCTCCTCCCTAACAATTCCCAGAGTGTATCTATAGTGATGCAAATAGTTGCTTTAGTTGGGCAACATTTCTGTCTATAGGTGAAGAACAATAAGAGTAAACTAACTCCAGTGTCTTTTTGGTTGGAGCCTGGCACAACCTGTGGATATCTCTGGTGGGTCCAAACATACTGTACATCATACTTGTTAGGAAGTGTGGATTCACTGTGTTTCCATCTGTGATGATCAGCTGATTATCACTTCATTTGGTAAAAACGGTCACTTGAGTTGCCACAAGGTCTAGACAGGGTTAAAGTTACATGTTTCTTTTATGGCAAGCACATCTTCCATAGAAGTATAAGCTACACAGAGGAACTACATTTGCCATTGCGAAGGAAGGAATATAAGGGTCTTCTGGAAAATTCATCACTAAAGAATAATGTTTAAAATCTTCTCTGTAGGCTTATTGATCTTAAAGAATGTTGAAGGAATGTGACCTTGAAAAAACATCTGGCATCAAATAGCCTATGGCAGTGATGGCGAACCTTTTTTGGTTTGCGTGCCAAAAGGGGGGGAAGCGTGGGGGGGTCACGTGCGCACGTGCCCACACCCATAATTCCATGAGGCCCCCCAGCGCATGCGTGCGTGACCCCCCCTGCTCCCGGCACGCGATGGCACGCCCATTTTTCATTCTCCCCAGGCTTCAGAGCCTTTCTAGGAGCCTGGGGAGGGCGAAAACGGCCTTCCCCACCCCCTGGAGGCCCTCCGGAGGCCAGAAATGGCACGTTTCAAGTTGGGAAATGGGCCATTTCTGGCCTCCGGAGGGCCTCCAGGGGAGGTGGGGAAGGCCGTTTTCACCCTCCCCAGGGTCCTAGAAAGGCTCTGAAGCCAGGGGAGAGTAAAAAAAACGGGACTTCCGGCCCAACCGGAAGTGGGCAAACGGAACGTTTCAAATGGGCCATTTCTGGCCTCCAGAGCGCCTCCGGGGGGGTGGGGAAGGCTGTTTTCGCCCTCCCCAGGCTCCTAGAAAGGCTCTGAAGCCTGGGGAGAGCAAAAAAACGGGCCTTCCCCACCCCCTCCGGAGGCTGGAAACAGCCTGTTTCCCAACTCCCAGTGGGCCCAGAAGGCCCGAAAATCAGCCTGAGCTCACGTGCCCACTAATATGGCTCCGCGTGCCACTTGTGGCACGCGTGCCATAGATTCGCCATCACGGGCCTATGGTATATAACACAAGACACATTCCTCACTAAACTGGCTACGGCAGTTCTTTCCCACACATTGGGGCTAAAGGCAGCCTCTCTTCCAACAATTCTGGATACAAACCCTCCAAAAAATCTGACTGAAAACTTCTGAAAAGTTTTCTTCTTCCAGGAAGGCCAAGCAGAGCTTTCACAGTTAGAAAATGGAGAATTTGGATCACATGCGAAAGCATGCCTGAAGAAGGAGATGGGAAGCGTTAATCCTTTTTTACAATATTCGTGATGGTTCCAGATTATGACTGTAGATTCAGAAGAACTTCTACATAACCGTGAGTGATGTCAGAGGATGCCTGAAGAATAAAATATAATCTGATTACATCACTCACGGTTATGTAGAAGTTCTTCTGAATCTACAGTCATAATCTGGAACCATCACGAATATTGTAAAAAAGGATTAACGCTTCCCCATCTCCTTGTTGCTACATCTTTTCCCGGTAGATTCTTGAAAGTGACTTCCTTTGGGATAACGTACTTCAATTACTCCCGCCCCCCAGGCATACTTCAATGACCAATAAGAGTACACAGTTATGATCACATGCCATGGACTACATGGCATGGACTACATTCCCCAGAATGCTATGTCTTAAAGAAACAGTTCTTAATTCTAGGCTAAACCCTTGATAAGCCAGCACAGAACAGGTGGGAGATCTGCTTATTAAGATTGCTTTTATTGAGATTCCAGCATTTAGATGGCTGGCTTAAACATTCCCTTTTAATATTATAATTTTAGGGGGCTGAGATAACTTCCCAAAGCCGAATGGTTTTGCAAGAATCAAACGTTTGCTGTGAATTAAAGTCTCCAGTCTGGTGGACAAAAATCGGGATGTGCTGATAGAGACTGGGGACAGGAGAGTCGCTGTTGACTGGGTTTCCACCAAAGGCTATCATTGTCTTACAAATGTGAATTGTGCAGTTAGTGCCAAGCTGAAAATGGATTTACTGTTTTTTCAAAGATTCTCAAAGCTTTCTGGCAGTGAAACAGAAAGACTTTATCATCCGCCTCTGAGTTTCTATGGCAAGAAGGGAATGCCGATGACCAACTCCTGGGCAATTAACCAAGCTGATCAAAGCTCATGATTTGTTTCACAGCTTCTATTTCTTTCACCCATCCCAGATTCACACAGAGTGTTTTGACCCAAGTTTGCCAGGGCCTGTTGCTTGGCCTTACTTGCCATTTCAATATAGAAGCAGACACGCCAACACACACACACACACACACCACATCAAAATGGTTAGCATGACTGTATTGTCATACTAAACATTGGGTACAGCTACTTGTTCTGCATTAGAAGCTGTACCCAACTTTGGGCTAACATACAGAAGGCGACCAAAATCTGGGAACCATAATTCCTGAGGGAACGAAATTTGGGAAAGTTGTGGCTGCTTCAGCTGCAGAGTTGCTGTGGTTACATGGTCCTGATTTTCAATGTTCCATGACAGTTTCCCTGTTTAAACATTTTATTAGATTATAGAATAAAATACAAAATACAAAAGCAAATAGGAAGACACAGTGGGGGTGGGGGAGAAGGGGAAAGAGAAGTAAGGGGGGATGGGGGAAAATGGAAAAAAAGTGTTGACTTCCGACTCCCTCTGTTGCAGTAGAATAAAGCATTAACATCTAACCTCAACTTTTTACTTTTCCATAGTAATATAAACTAGCCATTTCTATAAAAAGAAATCAATCTAAATGGTAAAACCCAAAATCAAGGTTTCATTTTTTCCCCACCTCAAGCACAAAGTCCAGAAGTGGTCTCCATGTGGCAACAAAAGTACTTATATTCTTTTCTTTAATCAAAATGGTCAATTTAGCCATTTCTGCCAACTCCATCAGCTTCTGTAGCCATTCATCCATGGTGGGAATCGAAATGTCCTTCCATTTTTGTGCATATAGTATTCTTGCTGCTGTCAACATGTATAAGATCAAAGTTCCAAATTTTTTCTCCAAGTATTTTTCCATTAAACCCAAAAGAAAAGCTTCTGGTTTCATCTTTATCTTCGTTTTTAGAATTTTCTATATTAAAATATGAATCTTACTCCAAAATTTCTTTGCTTTATCACATGTCCACCATAAATGATAAAAAGTCCCTTCTTTACTTTTATTTGAAATATCTTTATACATTCTAGATAACTTCTCTGGTGTTAAATACCAGCGATACATCGTCTTACAGAAATTTTCTTTTAAATTATAGTTTAGTGTAAATTTTAAACCTTTCATCCACATATTTTCCCATTGTTCAAGCATCACATTATATCCAAAATTCCTTGCCCACTGAATCATAAATGTTTTACATGTTCAGTTTCCAAATTGAATTTCAGTAACATTTTATAAATCTTAGCAATAATATTTTCATCACTACCACACAGTAAGATTTCCAATTCATTTTTAACGAAATCAAACCCATAATTCTTTTTATCTAATTTAAATCTTTCTTTCAGTTGTTGATATGTAAACCAATGGCAAACATAACCTTCTAATTCAAGTTCTTCCCTCAACTTTAGTGTAGGGTCACCAGACTTTAAAGATATTATTTTACCATATGTCCACCAGTCTGGCTTCGCCATCATTTCTTTTCTTTAAAAAGTTTCCTGTGGGGGGTTCCCAAAGAAGCAACTTCATAGACAATCTTGTTTTATATTTATTCCAAACTCTTAGTATGGCACATCTAGCAAAGTGATTATTAAAATCAACACAAACTTTAACTTTATCATACCACAGATAACTGTGCCATCCAAACCTTAATTCTCTGGTTTCTCTTCAGATCGTATAAATCTTCCCCCCATTCCATGACAGTTTCCCAGCCACTCTCACAACCCTCAATTCTTTCCCCATCCAACAGCAGCCACTTACCTGTCAGAAGGGAAGGGAAGGGAAGGGAAGGGAAGGGAAGGGAAGGGAAGGAGGGAGGGGAAGGAGGGAAGGGAAGGAGGGAAGGGAGGGAAGGAAGGAGGGAGGGAAGGAAGGAAGGAAGGAAGGAAGAGGGCG
>QLTV01003443.1:493440-515861 GCA_003457575.1 Thermophis baileyi
GTGCAGAGTAACCTCTGCTTCTGAAGGCTTGCACAGTGAAACGTAATGTTGCAGTAGATATGAGTAATGATTCAGTCAATACACAGATACGTTAAAGAGTATAAAAGTAGTTTACTTAAAGAGATAGCACAGTCCAAATAACAGTCCGAATCATACACGTTCTATCAGTCAGTATTCAGAAGTACAGCAGTCTTCTTACCAGCCTTTCTTTGTCTTAATCAGCAAACAAAGATTCTCTACTATCACAGATAGCTAGCTACACACAGAGCTTACAGACACGAAGTCACTCAGCAATGAATCAGCAAAAGAGAGAGAACTAACCATGTTCTCTAGCTCCCTCTTATGGCCGTTACTGCCAGTCAGAATGCACCAATGCATTTAAATCAATATTACATATATACATTAAACAGTGATTTGTGGCTTGTTTATATTAACCAACCCAACCGTTTGGACAGAGTCCTAACAAGAACCCACCCCTGCTTCTAACCCAATAGATCTGGGAGATTCTATGATACGGCTACCCTGAACTTCTTTGTCTTTCCTCCATCCAAATCAGGACTATACAGTCTCTTTCTTAAGACCTCTCTTTGGAATGTGCTGCCTCCCACTCCTCCTTCAGTTGCACATTTCATTACAATGTTTATTGCACGGGTGTCAAACTCGCCACGTCACATTGCCATCATGTAATATTTCACATTTTTCCCATTCATGGAGCTGGGGTGGGCGTGGCCTGCATGTAACGCATCCGGCCCTTGGGCCGCCAGTTTGACACCCCTGGTTTATTGTATGATTACATTAACAGAATCTGGCAAGCAAGAATCTGGAAACAACTCTCCTCTCCTCTCCTCTCCTCTTACTCTCCAGAAAACTAGGGAGGATCCCTTTGAAATACTTCCCACCCCTCTTCTTCAATGGCTAAAATATCTATGATGGTTGCCTCTTCTGTGGCCTGTCTCCCAAGGTCATTTGCACATATCATTACACATCTTGACTTTTTAAATGTGTTAGACCCGTGGACACCTCTGAAATGAGGAAAGACGTCAGCAGAGAAAGCATCTGCATGCCCCTCTTCTCCAGCCAGAAGAAGAACTCAGAAACACCATCAAAATTCAACATCAAGAATTTTGAAAGAATTAATCAAGTGCCCTTAGCAGAAGACAGCAAAAGAGAAAAGTCTCCTGATCTGCCACAGATTTTTTTTTTAAATGTTTGAGAGACTTCATACCACATTTCAGCACAGCAGTGGTCTTTTCTGCCTTTGAAATATCTCAGATGCTTTTCACCTGCTGGTAGAGTCACATGAAAGGCATCCTCCTTGATTGATCATAAGACTTGTAGCCAATTTGGTAATTGAGTAAATGGATTTACCTATGGATAAAAGCAATGATCCTGAAGCCAACATCTTCTTTCTCTGCTTTCAGGTAAAGCAAAACCTGGTTTAAGGATTGCAACTCATTTGAAATCCTGTCCACTTTGCTTTCTATATGTTAGCAAGGCAATCTTCCAACTGTGGCTTATTATCTCTAGATTGAAGAAAAATTGGAAAGTTTTCTAACTGTTTACATTCATGCTGTTTCACAACATATGGAGGCTTTGTATGTATTTTCCCCTAATTGATGTATCTTTTAATATAATTTGCTCACAAATTCCTCTTTTTTAAAAATGTAAATCATTCTGCTCTCCTTCTCCAATACACGAGTTTCCTTGATTCAGGCTTTTCAAATGCAAATGCCTCCACTGTAGTAAAATCTCTTCATTGCCACTTTTTTCACGCAATTTTCAGGAGTGCACTTTTTTTCTTTTCAACACAGGAAAGTTTGCAGCTGATTTTTGACCCAGGAAAAATGAATGTTAGCAGGCTTTGCTGATGTTAACATTCCTCCCACTGTAAAGTCTGGCATAAGAACTCTCAAATTCACAGCTGGAAGGACTGGTAGCAAGAAGAACCTATTTTAAACATGCATCTCCAGTGTGGAGAAACTGGCTCTTCTAGGGTAAAGCAGATGAGAAGCTGATTTTCATTAAAAACTATAGCATACATAGGTCTTTCTGAGTCTGGTGAAATCTACCTGCCTTGAGATGGAAACTAACTGGGAATTCTAGAGAGACCAGGCTGAAAAAGGCTGGAATTTGGCATTAGAGAATCTTACACTTCACAACCCTACATTCAATTTTATACCAGCTTTGCCCATGGCAATGTTCTTCACCAGTTCCAGAGTCAAAACATAGCATGTCCCAGTAAGAAGGAAGATGAAACTCACATTACAGTTGGGCTAATATCTGGATGGGCAAAGCTTCTTGAGGAATGTGTTTCTAGATGGCTTTCTGCGTTGATTGATGGATCACCTCTTTGTTCTTTATCGTTCTTTTGTTCTGCTCTTGGGTGATGCATAAATTCAATAAATTAAATTGAAAATTGCCTTTATTAATTCTCTGAATCTTCTGAATCTCCGCTAACAATGTGTGGACAATGAAGGGGGAAGAGGAGGAGGAGGAAGAAGAAGAAAACAGAGAATGAGAAGGATATTTTTTTCACAATAATTGAGGAGGAAGAGAAGGAAAAGGAGGAGGGGTGAATTATCTTTGTGAAAGATCAGATTCAAGCCTGCACTCAGATATGAAGTGGAAATGAAATGGCCTGTAACCCAAAGGAACAAATGAAGGAATGAATCAATTAATTAACAATTGTCCAGGCTCATGTAGCACATGATAAAAAAAAAAACAGCTAAGAATCTGTTTAAATATGAAATTAAATTATTCTCCCTTTCAAGAGTTTTGCATTCTCTCTTTGTCAGAGCAAAGTGGAAGGTTTCTACTTGGTAAAGATTTAAGTGCATTTGATGCTGGGTAATGGATCTCGTAAGGAAAAATTATCAACTTAATCAACAACTGGATTCGGAAGTGGCACATTATGTAAATACCAAGAGAATTAGGAAAGAGAGAGAGAGAGAAAACTCTGTTGAAAATGATTGTCAAAATCTGTTTTCGTTTGGAAGCATCAAGTTTAGTCACTTTTATTAAGCTTATTAAGTAACATATTATTACTACATATATAAAAAAAACAATGTGAATTCACAACTGCCAGTTCTCTAGCTGATGTTGGCCTTCATTTGCATCAAGTTCTTCCCAAGAACCTAGGATGCTGTAATGCATTGGCAAGTATCTGTGTGGCCTTTTGTAATTGAGAGAAGGAAAATTTGTCAGTGCCAACTTTCTAAGTGTCCTGTAGAACCACCATGGCTAACTTAGGCCATAGTCTTTCAAGGTCAATTTTCAGATCTTGATACCTAATGATCTTCTTCAATTCTTTGTCTTTTATTCTATTACCTCCTGGTATTGCCAGAGAAATTATCCATTATTATTATTATTATGGTTCTCCACACATTCATCCAGATGTTTAGGATAGATTTGGTACATTTATCCACCTATTGAGTCCTTCCCAAGGACCAGGGAAAGGCAGATGTCATTGTTTGGTAGAGTCACAGGATGTAAGCTGTTCCAAGTAAAGCTGCCTTTTGCAATTGACTGATGATGAATTTGTCAATGCCGATTGTGTTCAAATAGTGCACCAGTTGTTTTGGGATTGCACCCAAAGCTCCTATCGTATTATCTTTGCTTTTTTTTTTTTTTACCACAGTTGTTCTACTTCTCTTTGCAGGTATTTGTATTTTGAGATTTTCTTTAGTTCTTTCTCTTCTATCCTGCTGTCTTCAGGTACTGCCATGTCCACTATATGATGATGATGATGTTTATGATGTTTATGACGTTTATAAAGTTCTCAGTTATTTCCCACTATTCTCTCCTTTCACCAGCCTCCAATAATGCCAATGGCTCTGTGCAAGCATGTCTTTCAATGCTCCTCCAGGCAGATTGATAAGCACATTTTATTTCTCCATCTCCAGATACTTTGCTCTAAATTAGAGCTTTCATTCCCTTGCCAAATTTGTTTTGTTTTTTTGCTTCAGACTCTTAGTTAAGTTTTGTAAATATTTTTTTTTCCATACTTCTGGAAGAGGGCATAGAGAAAAGGTAGGCTAGAGTACACTTAAACAATGGGGTCATGGTTTCAGATTCAGAACTCATGATCAGAGATGGTTATGGACATGGAAGTTTTGAACATCTGAGTCCAAAACTGACATGTTCCTCTGAGTAGACGCCCTCCAGATCTCTCACTATCAACATGCATGTGCTTAAATCTTTGGTAACTTTCAGAGAGAAAAGCTTTCATTAAGGAAAGCATTTGAGGTGCTTTCTCCATTTTCATGTCTTCACTTAGAGACTGGACAAAGTTACAAGAGACCTAGCAACTTATCCCCCAGATTCAAAGTTCTGATGGTCACCTCCAGGGGTGGTATTCGACCGGTTCAGACCGGTTCGGGTGAACCGGTAGGGGTGATTTGAATTGGTTCACCAAACCGGTAAAAACCACCCTTGGTTGGCCCCGCCCATGCCCGCCCGGTCGCCCGGTCACTGCTTGCCCCTTCCGGCTGCTCGCCGGTCACCCCGCCCACCCCTCACCCCACCCTATATATGTTGCCTTCGCCACGCGGCCCAGCTAATCGCCTCGCCAGTCACCTCACCTGCTCAGCTCAGCTCACCAAAGGTAAGCAATGCATGCCGCCCGCTCACCCTTCGCCTTGGGTCAGGGGCTGGGGCCGAGGGACATGCCATTCCCTGAGGCCCCGGAGCTGCCACCCGCTCGCCTCCCGCCTCGGCCGGGTCAGGGAATGCACCATTCCCTGGCTCCAGCCTTGCCCCAGAGCCGCCACCCGCTTGCCACCCACTCGCCCTCCACCTCGCTCACCTACATTTGCGTCTTGGGGGGGGGGGCACGGTGAGGCCTGGCCGCCATTCACGCCGAGAAGCCTCCAGCCAGTGGCGGTCATTTTCGGCTGCCTTCTCAGCAGCTCCGCTGTGATGCGGTCTCTCCGGCTGCTGCCATTCTCCTGGCCGGGTCTGGCTGCGAGCGGCAGCGGCAGGCAATGGGGTATGCATGCGTGGCCGGCATGAACAAGGCAGCAACTGTGACCGTTGCTGCCATCGCCACCCTGCGCATGCCAGCCGTGCAGACACCATTGCCTGCTGCTGCCACTTGCGGCCGGACCCGGCCAGGAGAACAGCAGCAGCTGGAGGGACCGCATCACAGCGGAGCTGCTCAGAAAGCATCCGAAAATGACTGCCACCGGCCGCAGACTTTAAGGTACTTCGACGCAGTGGGAGGGGTGACCATAAAGGGACAGGTGGCCACAGGAGCTGCCTTCTGAGCAGCTCCACTGTGAAGGGAGGGTGAAAAGTTCGGCTTCTCTCTCCCGCAGCATTCAACGTGGCTGCTTCTTGCCTCCTTCTCGGGCTCATACACACAGAGCAAACATGAGAAGGAGGTGAGAAGCAGCCAGGTTGAATGCTAGAAGACTTGGCCGAACTTTTCTGTAAGTTCTGTGGGCAAGGCTTGGTGGGCATGGCTTGGTGGGGTGTTGCCGCCCCACCTTGCAATGAGTGACATCAAGTTAGCCATGTCCACTCAGTCACATGACCCCCCCCAACCAAGCCATGCCCACCAAGCCACGCCCACATAACCGGTAGGGAAAAATTTTGAATTTCACCACTGGTCACCTCCCCTCCTGTCATCTAATCACACTTTGGGCGTTCAGAGACTGGGGTGCATTTATGGCTATTTGTAGTGTCTCCCAGTGACATGACTGCATTTTATGATGGCTTTGCTGAAAATCAGCATTTATTTTCGGTTTTTGGCAAAACTGATTCATAACAGTTGTAAGTTGAGGACTCCCGAAACAGAAAGCTAGCATAATTCAATGGCATTAAAGCCAAAGCATAACAGACTGATCTTCCAAAGGCAGAGGTCTTTTCCTTCCTTCCTTCCTTCCTTCCTTCCTTCCTTCCTTCCTTCCTTCCTTCCTTCCTTCCTTCCTTCCTTCCTGCCTGCCTGCCTGCCTGCCTGTCTGCCTGCCTGCCTGCCTCCCTGCCTCCCTGCCTTCCCCTCCCCCTCCCCCTCCCCTCAAATGATACAATCCAGGGAAACTTGCAAGTTTAATTCTGCTAATTTCACAAGTCAGTCCTTGGGTGCCCTTCCATGTGAAGCAATTTTCTCTGGAAGGAAATGACATGTTTGCTTTGTTGTGTGGATGCATCCTCCACACCAGCAGCCCCCAACCTTTTGGGCACCAGGGACCGGTTCCGTGGAGAGAGGTTTTTCTGTGGAACTGAGGGGGCATGGTTTCACATGCTGCCTGCATCCTATGGATGAAGTTTCCTTGTTTGTGCAGCCCAGTTTCTGGCATGCCACGGCCAGGTGCCAGTCCACAGACTTGGGGCTGGGAACCCCTGTTCTACACCCACTCTACCATTTCCAATTTATGGCTCGGTTTGCCAAGATGCTATGGGCTGATGTGGATGCAACAAAGAAATGGGGTGGGATGGGGAAATGGAATCCTTTTGTATTGTTTGAGCCAAAGACATCCCATGAGGCTGTCTTTCCTCTTGGGATCTGAAACTTAATTTAAATCTCTTGCTTTGCCTTTTCTGGGCAATGATAGAAAATAAACTTCAAAAGACTATTTTTGCATTATAGAATGTGTTTGAGATCACGGAGTCATTGCTTGGAACTCATAAATTACATCCTTCAGTCCTCAGCTCTATTTTCTTTGACATAGAGAAGTTCCCTGAGGATTGGCTCCAGCATGAGTCTGGACGCTTGGAAGACAAAACCTCTGGTCCCGGTGACCAACCCAGATTGGATCCTGCAACATCATTCTGGGACACATATATTCTCCTTCATTCTATTTTCTTTAAGCTGTTGGCTTTTCCTATTGTTAGTTCAGCCTTAGCAAATTTAAGATGCGTAAACTTCAATTCCCCAGATTCCCCAGCCATCAAGCTGGCTGGAGAATTCTGGGAGTTGAAGTCCATGCATCTTAAAGTTGCCAAGGTTAAGAAATCCAGCATTAGCTGGTCTGAATGGTAGAAGCAGATGAGTTGCATGCCAGAGGTCCAATACAATTCCCAGCAACATCAGTGTACAATACATTGAACTGTAACTATACAGAATGGACTCCATTCACCCACCAGAAGATTAAACCACCAGAGTCTAACCAACATTAAAATCTCTGTACTATATGAATGCAGCTGCTAGATTTGTGACCAACCAGGTTATGCAGGTTGGGTAAATGGAGGCAGAAGAAGGCATTTCCTTCTGTTGTCCTATTCACAATTCAGTTTTGGGATTCTTAGCTCCCCAGAGTCACTTCAGAATGAGATGGGAAGCAAATAAATAAATAAATATAAATAAATAAATATAAATAAATAAATAAATAAATAATCCTTAAGGAGCGCCTACTTGAGGATCCACAAAAATGCAAGAATTCAGGATCAGAGAGGAGAGGAGGGGATCACAACGGCTGACGAACATGGTTGTCATGTGAGTCAATAATACTAAGATTGTGGCTGGGATTGTGTGATTGAAGATTCATCCTGTTTACCTCTGTCAATTTGGTTCACACTGTTGTTTGGTCTAGTGGTTAAGGCACCAGGCTAGAAACCAAGAAATGGTGAGTTCTAATCCTGCCTTAAGCATGAAAGCCAGCTGGGTGATTTTGGACCTGTCACTCTGTCTCACCTCAGTATTGTGTGTATTTTCTGCCTTGAGTTATTTGTAAAAATAATAAAGTTGGGTTATAAATAAACAAACTGATCACACAGCTGCAACCATCACCTTGATTTGTTTTTACCATCTTGGTCAGCCCTACCGGGGAGGGCAACATCAGCATCTTCTAAATTAAGGGGGGGGACACAACCCACCAATAGCGTTAATTCTGAATTTTTGTTCTTTTCAGAACAAAAACTGAAAAGCAGCCCCCGCTCCCCCTTTTAGAAGGAACCAGTGAAAGAAGCCACGAGTTGAAAAAGGTCAATAAAAGAGCCAGCCCCATTGAGTTTCCTGCATTTCCACATTAATATATTGCCTGTTTTAAAATGTCATCTGTTGTTTACCCTCATCTTTTGTTAAAGCTTGGCATCACCTGATTGGATGATCTGGATGATTTATTGGCTTGTCTTGGTATTATTAGGAAATGACACAGCTACTCAGGTGTAACACAGTTGGTTAGACAATCTTAATAGAGCTGTGGAGATGTTTGGGGCCCAGAATCCTTAGCAATTGGCTGTGTGTTTTTTTTCCCTTTGCTGAAACAAGCAGATTTATTCTTCTTTAAAAAAAAAATAAGGTTATTATTTGGGAGAAGATGAGAAGTGACACGGGGGAGGAAATCAGCTTGCTGCTTCTGCGGTTGAAAATGTCTTCCCGGTAGCTAGAAATCCATCAGCAGGAGAATGGAATTCATTTCATTTACATTAATAACTGGAGCTATACAAAATGCAATCACAACCATGTGATTGATGCCCCACCCAAGGGCAGGACTTTGATGGTACGATTATGGCTGCCATCTTGATATTTTTGATCACATTCTTGTGGATATCCCTGCTGTGGCTTGATCTTATTGACCAGGTCTTGCCAATGTCCACTGTCTATTGAATTTGGCAAGTATAAACAATCTCAAAACTGCTGACATTTTCTTCCTAGTCCCCATCCACCACAATCCTATCTGCAAAGGTAATTTGGCATAGGGGTCATTTTAATGCCTTTTTCAAGGGAGAATTGTAGGTTACACGGTCCTTTGCACCAGGGATGGGCAAAAAATAAAGATGGTGGCCAAACCCACATGATTGAATTCCAATTCTCTTTTTGCGTGCATTACAATGTATAATTAAAAAAAAAAAAGACAGAGCTTTGCTGACATGGTTGTCTCCACTATCTTAATTCCCTCATACATCCGGCTAGGTCATAACAAGGGCTGAGATGTTCATAAACAGAGTAGAAGAAGCTTTTTTCTCTAAACCCTTTCCCGAACCGGGGGTGGAGGGGGTCAATGCTCTCCGCAGCACTTGGCCTCCGGGGCTGCTATACGCGTTTCCGCCTCTCCCTCTCATCCCGAGGGTAATTCAGAAGATCCTGGTGGAGGGAGCGGAGGTAATTCTTCTGGCTCCCCATTGGCCCCGACGTCCTTGGTTCGCGGATCTGGTGGACCTATCAGTATCCCCCCCCCTGGAGGATTCCTGACGACAGGATTTCCCTCTCCCAAGGTGTTCTGGTCCATCCGGAACCCCAGTGGCTTCAGCTGATCGTATGGCACTTGAGGGGGAGATCCTGAGGAAGGAGCAATTTTCCGGGGGTCTCATCAACACCATTCAGGCCTCCAGGAGGGCTTCCACGAACCGCGTTTACGATGCATCGTGGAGGGCCTACTGTAAATTCTGCCAAAAGTTGGACCTTGATCCTTTAGCTACATCCGGCTAGGTCATAACAAGGGCTGAGATGTTCATAAACAGAGTAGAAGAAGCTTTTTTCTCTAAACCCTGGGGGCTCAAACAACCTCCTTGAACTGGTAGGCATGTCAGGGACACTCTCACAAAACAGTTGCTTAAGAGATATAGTTAGTCATAAACTGTCAGAGGCAAGTAACCAGGAACAGGAGTTTAGTTCAAAGCAGTTCAAGTGTATTACATGCTATTTATACACAAGAATCTGATCTACTAAGGGTCAAGGCAAATTGGTACTAGATAAGAGTCAATAAAATTCATGGGGGGCTGGACTTGGATGTCTTATGGGAACCTAGTGATTCCAAACTAATGACACGTTTGACCCTGCCCTCAGGCTCCAGCTGGTCATCGTCTACATCAACTCTTATTTGATCGTTTGACACTTTGTTTAGTGACCCTTCCAAGTTATGACAGTGAAACTTGCTGTTTATGGATTTTTTGTTAAAAATGGATAAAAATGAATTGGCGATATCTTTCTTTTTTTCTCCTTTTTCATATTTCTTTCTTTTCTAATTTTCCTTTTTAATCTTATGTAACATTTTCCTTTAATGAAAATATTATTAGAAAAACAGCTTTATGACCAATTTTCACATTTATGACTGTCACAGTGTCCTGCGGTTATGTGACTGCCTTTTTCAAGCTTTCCAACAAGCAGAATTAATGGAGAACATGGAAGTGAAATCACAAATTGTGCTTGGGTGATGTCTTGCTTAACAACTACGGTGCGTCGCTTAATGATGGAAATGGCACTGTAAGCCTGGCATGGTCATATGATTTTGCACTTAGTGACTGTGGCATTTAGCAGCAGTGCTGTGGTTGGTAAGTAAGGATTATTTGTGGTTAATCCTTGTATCTACCTATGCTTTAATTAAATGACAAATTAGACCAATGCCAGTCCAGAGACATTCTTGCAAAGAAAGCTGTTGTTGGGGTCCTATGTTTTTTGCTCTATATTATACCAGTTCTCCATTTAATTTGATTTTTGGAATTAAAAATGTAAACAGCAGATGCAGAAAGGACAGGAATAAACAGCACACCAGCTGATGACAGGGCTGATAGAAAAGAGGTAGAAGATAACAAGGAGCTCTTCCCAACTCCCAGGTGGTGTACAGGAAGTCCCCTTTTTTTCATCTTCCTGAGATGCAAAACTGTTTGTTTTGTAGGAAGGGAAGTGGGAGCTGCTGGAGTCACAGCTGATCGCAGAGATATTTGCTCACCCCCACCACTTGGCTCAGAGAGCAAAGAAGGAGAAGGAAGCTGATCAAGAGGCAAAACGCTGTGAAAAATCAGAACGTGTTGCTAACCTCGCCAAAGAAGAAGCCAAACAGGAAGATGGTGAGCCAAGGATTAAAGATTACTAATGAGCGAGCAGTAAAAGTTGCCGTTGAGCTGGTAAGAATGCAGTGGAGTTTCTGGACTTCAGCAAGCAAGAAGCAGGTGAAAAAAAAGGAAGATTAGAAGGAGAAAGACAAACTGAAAGCAGCCCCTGGGAATGGGAAGTTCTTCCAAGCTACAGATGGGACCTAGGTTCATTTGGAACTGAATCTGACCTTCCAATTCAGCAAGAACATCAGGTGGAAGGGAGAGGTGCTTGGTACAGAGATGTGGTATCCAAAGTGCATCTAAAGAGGTGCCATCCATCTCAACTCTGATTAATGGAACCTTCTTCACTGAGAAGATGGAGGAACTTCCAGCTGAATGAGGTTAGGAAAATAGTACAGGTAATCTTCGACTTACAACCGTTCATTTAATGACCATTCAAGGTTACAATGGCACTGACTTATGACCATTTTTCACATGACCATAGCAGCATTCCCATGGTCACATAATCAAAATTCGGACACTTGGCAACTGGTTCATATTTATGACAATTGCAGTGTTCCAGGGTCATGTGATCACCTTTTATGACCTTCTGACTAGCAAAGTTAATGGGGAAGCCAGATTCACTTAGGAACCATGTTACTAAATTAAGAACTGTAGCGATTCACTTAACAACTGTGACAAGAAAGTTCATAAAATGGGACAAAACTCATTTAACAACTATCTCACTTAGCGACAGAAATTTTGGGCTCAATTGTGTGGTCGTAAGTCAAGGAATACCTGTAATTGTGCAGTTGGAGAAGATCAGCATGATGGAATAGTGGGACAAATAAATCCAAACCCAACATAGATGATTCAGAATGATCAGACTTGGACAGTGAAAGAAGCAACATGGTACAAAATTAATGACATGATCATCAGTAGAAATCAACGGGACTCCCCACGTATGCAGAGCAGAAGAACAGATGCACCAAACAAGTTCATGGAAAAGCATACTGGAATAGATTTCTCCAAATCAAAATTTCACTAATACAATTGTCCCCTTTTCTGTTTCCTTGCAGTCTTTTAAAATTCAAAATAAATAAACACATAAGGCAACTGAAAGAAAGATTTCAGTTTATGCACAGAATCATTTCATATAAAGTTGACGATGCCAATTGGCTTTATATGTGCTATACTTCTGTCACTCTCTGCAACCTAGCTCTGAATATCCAAATTAGGTTGAGTTGGCCTACCATTGTCAGTTCAATGAATGTCAAATCAACCACAAATTGACATTGCAATACTTGGTGTAGCTGATTTTTTGAAAAGCCAATTATCCTTGCGTGTTTTAAGTTGCCAGCTGTTTATTGCTGGCTCCCAAATGAGTGCATTACAAGTTTTCCACTGCTTTTGTTGACAAAGGCTTTTTTCACGCTTCAGTTCACAACCTTCCACTGTGAACACAATCTGTCAGCAAGGCAATTTTTGGACATGGGCTTAGCCCCCCTTTCAAAAGAGCGTTCAACATATCTTTAAATAAACAGGTCTAGTAGCCTTCCAACTAGTTCAGAAATAGTCTGAATTTCAGGCTGTTTGGTAGCTGCCTAAAACCAAAAGGGATTCTTTTTATGCATGCTTTTTTTCAGAGTTCTCTTTAGCAAGATTTATTGAGAAAGGGTTGCATTAGTATGGGAGATGTGAATTCGGTGTGAATCCAAAATTCAATTGCTCATGACCTTTGAGCACAAAGGGGCAGGAACAGTCTGCCTGATTTTTATCTAAGAGATCGCTAATTTCAAATTACTTTCTTCTGCCTGTCTTCCCAGACACACTCATTTAGAAGACATGCTTTTTAATTCTTCCTGCTGGATGTACCGTATTTTTCGGAGTATAAGACGCACCGGAGTATAAGACACACCTTAGTTTTGGGGGAGGAAAACAAGGGGAAAAAAATCTGCCTCTGCCTCCCAGCAATTTGCCTTCCAGCAAACTGTACAGATGATATACACTGTTTGCTGTGTATTTCTGTATTTCTGTGCATACGTGCCTGACCCATAGAAATAGCAAAGAATTGGAGAAATGTACATTATAGCAGTATATTAATGCCAGAAAGTTTTCTTAAATGTAGTCACACTAACTCCTCCCAATTATTTAAATAGATCTACTCCAAACATGACTAAGTCAGGGTCTAACTCAGCTACCTTATCTTAATACTACAACAGGGCACTGATGTGGCTTTCTTGAAGTATACATTATTTTCTGCTATTTAAAAGAAGATACAAAAGCACTGGGCCTCTTCAGATCAAGCATTTATTTTAAAAAGCTTCTTCATTTTGTTAAGTTGTCTAAAACAATAATAAAGCAGTCTTTAAAAAATAAGTCTAATAATTTGAACATTTATAGTTATTGACTTACCTCCTTGCATCCAGTTTCAACAATCTGATTAACACAAGAAAATAAAATTCTGCTTCTGCCTCTCCCTCCCAGCAATTTGCCTCCTTGCAGTTTTAGTTTCCCTTTCATTTTAGCACGTGGGACAGCCTGCAGCCTCTATCAGCTGATGGTTGGGAGGCCCCCACATGCACATGCGCCCTGTCCCCACACATGCATGTGCACCCCCACACAAGTACCCCCCGCATGTGCGCCCCACCACACATGCATGTGCATGCACGGCAGAGACCCGAAAACCAACTGGCCGGTGAAAGGCGCGCACGCATGTGCGGTGGAGCGGAGCTGGGGTGACGGCTCGCGTGCTCGCAGAGAGGGCTCTGCGTGCCACCTGTGGCACGCATGCCATAGGTTCGCCATCACTGCTCTATAGAGTATCACAGTAAGTGATGGCACCTGGCTAAGCTTCTCTGGGTTCAGAAGCTAAGCAGGAGGGAAGGACTCTCTTCTCCTTGTAGGAAATAGACTGTAAGGCAGGGCCTAAAAGTACAACTCATACATTCAGAAGAAAGAAAAGCAGAAGGGAGTTCATTCTCTTCCTAAAGCCTCCTGTGGTCACACAGATGAAAGAGGCAAAAGGTGTTTCAGCAGCTGCCTTTCCCAGAGTTATTTCCACACCTTTCCAGAATGCCCAGCTGTGGTATAAATAGCCCACGCCACTAGGGCAGGGGTGTCAAACATGCATCATCACAACGGCATCACGTGACGTATCATCAGAGGTGGGTTCCTCCCGGTTTGGACCGGTTCACCCAAACCGGTAGCGACCCGCTGGTGACATCACGATGACGTCACGGATCCGGTTTGGTCTGTGGGCGCCGCCATCTTTTTTTTGAATTGTTTTTGAATTTTTTTTTTTGAATTTTTTTTCCTTTCTGTGCATGCGCAGAAGCCGAGTTTCCGGCACTGCGCATGCGTCGCCATCTTGTTTTTGGCTTTTTTTTTTTTGAATTTTTTTGAATTTTTTTGCACTGCGCATGCGCGCTCGTGCGAAGCACGCGTGCGCCCATGAGGCACAGCCACGCAGCGCGGGAGGAAGTGAACCGGCAGCAAGGTAAGTTAGAACCCACCCCTGCGTATCACGACTTTTTTCCCCTTCGCTAAACCAGGCATGGCCAGTGTGTGACGCATCTGGCCCACGGGCTGTGAGTTTGACAGCCCTGCACTAGTGGCATGGGCTATAGCTTCTCCTTCAGTGTTGATGTCCATATTGGCATTCCATGAGGGGTGCAAAGAATCACAGAAATTCCAGTGATCTGTGGCAGGAGCTGTCAAACTAAAGTCCGGTTAGTTACAGCTGGCTGAGAAATTGCGGGAGTTGAAATCCATGCATCTTAAAGTTGCCAAGGCTGAGAAACACTGATCTAGTTAGCAGCTCAGATCTGCATCATCACTGCATCTTCATTACCCCTACTCATTGCTCAGCTGGTGGTCAATCACTTGGTTCACTAATGGAATTCCTTGCTGTGAGATGAAAGAATGGATCATCAAGAGGGCTTCATGTATAGATGGTACAAACGTGTATTAAGCCATGGTGACGCAGTGGTAAGAATGCAATACTGCAGGCTAACTCACCGCTCATCCAAGAGTTCGATTCTGAATGGCTCAAGGTTGACTCAGCCTTCCATCCTCCAAGGTCGGTAAAATGAAGACCCAGATTGTTGGGGGAAATACGCTTAGAGAGGGTTGTAAAGCACTGTGAAGCGGTATATAAGTCTAAGTGCTATTGCTATTGGAGTGTTGCATGCTTATTAGCACAGTCTAAACAGAAGATTTACATTCAGGGATTACAGGTAGTCCTTGACTTACAACCACAACTGAGCCCAAATTTTCTGACATTTTTGGATCTCTTCCAATCCACACCTCTTTGAAAGTATATTGAGAGTTTCAAAGAAAAGCAGATTACCATTTAATTAATCAGGTAATTTTTCCTTGGGGTATGGGGTACGCAGAAGGATTGTTTTTAAAATGGTGCAAAATTTTCAGCCTCACCTATGTGTGATGGCCATAGTTTGGCCCCCAGCCAAAATCCTTTATCTGAATCTCTGAAGTGTCTTCTTTCATTCTTCTTCACTATATTTAACCTCAAAGTTCTTCCCACCAAAATCAGTCTGCAAGATGGCAAAAGGTACACCTTCAGTTGATAGTCTGTGAAGGACAGTAAAAAATCCCTAATTCTAACTATTTTAAGAAAATAATTATGGCTTACCACTTTCCTTTTGGCTGGAAATGACAAAACATTGGAAATCAAATGATATACTTCAGAAAGGGAAGTGAAAAATTGCATCAGATGAGAAAAGCTGATTGGAGATGATCAAAGCGTTCATAAAGCTGGTCCAATTTATAGGTATATCTCAAATGTATGCAAGGAACATTTATCAAATCAGCTTTTAGCTCATCAAATTATACTGTAGAAAGATTTTTTTTGGAGATTGAGATTCACTATTTGTATGAAAAGTAGGGATTTTTTCTTCTTCTTCGGGTTCCGTTGCACGTTATATGGCTTGAGATTTAAAAGAAAAAAAGCCACCTCTGACAAATCTTCAGAAAGGGCCCTTTTTTGCCTCTAGAGGTATGTTCTTTTCTTCCAGAGGAAAAAGAAACAAAGGTCAGATTAAAAGAACTGCCATGTAAATTTTGCAAAGAGGCAGCGTTCAGAAAGAGAGCAAGGCCTGGCCCCTGGCTCTTATATTTCAGGCACCCGAGCCGAGGTTTTGAAAGGTGCAGCCGTTGATCCAATCAAGCCAGCTTTCTCCTGGCCATTCGTCTCCTTGATATGACGAACTACTTGCTTGTTCCAGCAATACATGAATGGCGGAAGGTGGGCAGCGATTGGCAGATGAGAAGGCAAGGCATTATAAGCAGAAATAATTTTACAGCCAGGAGCTGGAAGGAAGGGAGATGAATCAGCCCTCCATTTCTCCAGGGGAAATAACCAAACAAGTTCAATTAATCCAACATGTTTGTACTTCCACAAATGTTTTGTTACTAATAATATTTCGGCAGGACTCATCCATCTTACAGATGTCTACAAGCTCCTGATAGGCGGGTATGCTTCAAATTTGGGGACATAAGGATGAGAGAGTCACATATAATGTCAGAATGATAAGAGGCAGGATCCAGATGCTCTGGTTTTTTTTTCTCCCACTACCACCCTGTTCCCATTAAAGATTGAACCCAAACAGCCCCTAATCTACATCAAATCAAACCAAACCAAATCTTTATCATTGTCACATAGACCAGAATAATAGAGTTGGAAGGGACCTTGGAGGTCTTCTAGTCCAACCCCCTGCTCAAGCAGGAGACCATATACAATTTCAGACAAATGGTTGTCCAGTCCCTTCTTAAAAACCTCCAGTGATGGAGCACCCACAACTTCTGAAGACAAGACAAGCCATCCCACTGGTTAATTGTTCTCAGTGTCAAGAAATTTCTCCTTATTTCTAGGCTAGTTCTCTCCTTGATTATTTTCCATCCATTGCCATAGGTTAGAATATGGGATTGGTTGATCCCCTCTTCTGTGTGGTAGCCCCTTAGATTGTTTTGAATTACTACAAGATTTGGAGTGATAAATTAAAATGGATCCATTTTATTTTATTTTTGTAAAATTGGAGAAGAACAAGGAGGAATCAGAGAGAAAATCAAGAGCCGTCTTTTTAATTGGGAAGATAAGTAACAATAATCTCAAAAATACAGCACCTTCAGGAAGACAAAGGTATTTGAAACACATTCAGTGCCTTGATCAAAAACACATTTGCATTGCTGACAGTTATTAAGACAAATATTTTTAATATAGCTAATGTGTTGATCAGATTTGACTGAATTTGTCTTCTGTGATAGACATTGTAGGAGGAGAGTCATGCTACTCTGTGTTAGCCAAAAATCACAAGGAGTTTAATAGCAAAACTGATGCAGGATTTAAACTGAGATTTAAATTTAAATCATCCCAATTTAAACCCTAGATCAACTTAGCTGCTGCACACAATTAATGCAATCTGCTGTAGCTCATGAAATGGATGCCTTTTAATACAATTTGTTATGTTAATGGGAAAAAGTGTTACCAGGCTCCTGTTCTTTTGCCGTAGATTTTTTTAAAGCTCTTCAGTTATTTTAATTTTTCAACCCAAATAAATCTCTGTCCCCAAAGAGCATGCTGAGAATGGTATATATGGCAGAACCTGGAGGCGGCAGGCACTCTTTGAGTAGCTGGAGGAAACTTGCCAATGGTTTGCAATCCTGGGAAGCTAGGAGAGACTGCAATTAGGATGTGGCAGCTCAGGAGCAACAAATCGCACATGACTGGATTAAAGATGGACCAACCCAAACATGTCTTTCTCCATAAAAACAAGTCAACTACAAAGAAACTCAACTACATCAGGGGTCCCCCAATCCCCGGGCCGCAGCCCACTACCAGGCCGTGGCCTATTTGGAATTGGGCTGCGCGAGTGGCTGGCCAGAGCGCATGCATGCAGCTCAACTTACACAAGCAGCCGACCGGTGGGCACTTGCACGGCCCAATTCCGAATAGGTCATGGCCTGGTAGTGGGCTGTGGCCCAGGGGTTGGGGACCCCTGGCCTAGACAACCCTCTGCAGTTCCCCTCTCCCCCTCCACTAGGCCACCAAGCCGCAAAGGTTGGGGACCGTTGAACTACATCACAAAAAGTCGTTTGCAAAAGCCATGACTATGGAGCAAAATTGTGTACATAGATGTGTAGATATTTTTATTTATTTATTTATTTATTTATTTATTTATTTATTTATAGTCAGTCAGTCAGTCAGTCAGTCAGTCAGTCAGTCAGTCAGTTATCAAATTTATATAGCCACCCATCTTTTGGATGTGATTCTGGATGGCACACAACTGAAACAAAACAATTAAAAACAGAGACTTAATAAAATAAATAAAAATAAAAAATATTGAAACATACTATAAATATAAACTAAGCCACAGGACAGTGTGCCATGTCTAAGAATCAAGAATGACATCTGGAGTTACTTCCAAGAGTTTCTATATTCTGGTTCTCTGACAGACAGAACCTTGCCAGACTAAAGCAACTATCTGCCTAAGTCAGGGGTGGGTTCCGGATTCTTCTACTGCCGGTTTGCTCAGGGATGCGCCGCGCGGGCAGTTTGCATGGGCACTTCGTGCGCACATGCGCAATACTAAAAAAAAGATGGCGGCACCTATGGCGCTGCCGAGAGAACCGGCTCGGGGACGTGGCAGGCCTGGGTCACTGCCGGTTCCAGCGACCCAGGCCGCCAAGTTACTAACAGCTCTATAGAACCGGTCTGCACCCACCTCTGGCCTAAGTATAGATATGTATTACATATATCCATTCAGGAGTCAACCAAGACATGAGTAACAAAGAGTAAAGCCTCCTCCTGGTCCACAACATGAAGTTGTACCAGGCTGCCACTGTAGAGGAAGAGCAAGCAGAGCTGGGGGCTGGAGTTAAGCACATCATCATTTTAGAGTCCTAGCATTGTCACAAGGGACCCCCTTGAATTCCATTGACCCCTTATCTGGTACCAATTAGAGATGCTGGTGTAGAGGTTTGAATAAATCTTCTATATTGCAACTTTACAAATGATCCTGATTCTTTGCACCTAATGGCCACCTGTTCTTCAAGAGAAACATTCTGGGGGATCATAAACAGGAAAAAAAACCCAATTCAAATTCCAATGCAAAGTTTTGTTTTGTTTTTTTAAGAAAAAGATTGCATATTGAATCAAATTTGATAGATTCACAAGAGTGGGAAAGTGAAGAAAATCAAAATGATCGATTTGCCCATCCCACGTGAGAATATCTAACAGAATAACAGAGTTGGAAGGGACCTCGGAGGTCTTCTAGTCCAACCCCCTGTACAAGCAGGAAATTGTATACCATTCCAGACAAATAGCTGTCCAGACTCTTCTTAAAAGCCTCCAGTGATGAAGCATCCATGGCTTCTGAAGGCAAGCCGGTCCACTGATTGTTCTAACTGTCAGGAAATTTCTCCTTAGTTCTAGGTTGCTTCTCTCCTTGATTAGTTTCCATCCATTGTTTCTTTTTCTTGCCTTCAGGTGCTTTGGAGAATAGGTTGATCCCCCTTTTCTTTGTGGCAGCCCTTCAGATATTGGAACACTGCTATCATCTCACCCCTAGTTCTTCTTTTCACTAGACTAGACATACCCAATTCCTGCAACCCTTCTTCATAAGTTTTAGGCTCCAGCCCCCTAATCATCTGTGTTGCTCTTCTCTGCATTCTTTCCAGAGTCTCCACCTCTTTTTTTATAATATGGTGATCAAAACTGGATGCAATATTTTAGGTGTGGTCTTACTAAGGCTTTATAAAGCAGTACTAATACATCCCGTGTTCTTGGTTCTATCCCTCTGTTAATGCAAGCTAGGATTGCATTGGCTTTTTTGGCAGCTGCAGCACACAGGAGAAATGGGTGTATAGGAAAGAAAGATCTCCAAGGTCAGCCAAAGCAAGAAAAAAAAAAATCAGAAGCAAGGTGAAATTTACACTGAGGAGGGGACAAACAGCTGAAATGAAACAAAATGACAGGCTAGGAAAATGACATCCATTTTCACCGTGCTCAGATTTCTCTTGCAACCATTAAGGCTTCGTGATCCAAGAGATTACTTTTGCACTAGAAATGATTTTCCTGGATTGAACTGCCAATCCTGTTGCTTTCAAAAGTGATGAAAAATGGGTCAAGAAAGTAGACTATCCCCTCTTTCTTTCTTTCTTTCTTTCTTTCTTTCTTTCTTTCTTTCTTTCTTTCTTTCTTCTTTCTTTCTTTCTTTCTTTCTTTCTTTTTTCTTTTTTTGCTTCTTATAGGAAATAATCAGTAGCAAAGAGACAAGGCAGATCCAAGGACGTGATGGAATATTTCTGCAAGTGGGGGACGGTCTCATTGTGGCTTGCAAACAACATCCGGTAGACTACCAGAAAAAAGATAATTGGAAGCAGGAATGAATCAGAAGTGGAGGGGAAGGTTCTGATAAACAGTGGGATTTTTTTCCCCAAAAATTCTGATTGCTGGAGACTTTGAGCGAAGAGAAACATTCTTGATGGGGAGGGCAGGTGGATGTCATTAATATGAGCAATTCTGTTCACAGTTTTCTGCAATTTCCTTTAGTGCCACAGTAAAGACAACACCTGCTTAGTTACAAGCGCCCTGTAGCTGTCCATTCCCAGAACACAGCACAAATGAACTGTCACGCTGGCAAAGAGAAAGGCTGCTCAAGGCTATTCTGCTCTGGAGCAAATATCTTCTCTTTATCTTCTCTTTCTGTTGTTTTCCATTTGCGTACATCCTTACACTGCATTAAGAATGCTAGAAAAATCTCTCTTCCCCCCCCCTCCCTCTACCAGCTCTCATCTGATTGGATGAATGGGAATTTGCTTTGGAAAATCTTTCGAAGGAAAAGAAGATTTCAGAGAAATTCTCATGGCTGGAGTGGGAAGTCTGCCCTTTAGAAAGAAGGGGTTAAGGGACTTTCCCCATATTCCAGTCCAGATGTCAGCCCTGCCAGGTAAACCAGACAGGAAACACGACCAGATGAGCTAATTCTACTTTATGGTAAGGCTGCATTAACTGAAGGTACAGAAGCTGGCAAATCTGAAGGTACAAACTTCCAGCTGCTACTTTTAACCACCTGATCAGGTGGATTGATTAGAGTGGGTCCTTCTTAAGTTTCTTCCTCTGATTGTTAAGCCACTTGGGACTCCTGCCTCTCTTGTCTGATTGTTCCTTAGTATCTCTTTTCCTTGTCCCCAAAATCATTCTCACATACCATTACATGAAGGGACCATCTCAGGATGGAGCTTCTCCTAAGAACATAGGCATCTGGTAGAAACCACTGAGTTGTCACATGCATCGTGAGATCATTATCCAAAGGTGCATCTGGTGTCAGTTGCTTGAAATTTGGAGAGGTAAAATCCCAGGAAGACTTCAGATAGATAGAAAAAAGGCATGAGCATTTTCTGCAACCTATAAGAATGTCTTTTGGATGTGGCCAGAAAAGTAAGGAGGGTGGCCACAATAGTGTGATGCGCAGAGCCATCCTGCAGCTGCTGTCATGACATTTGACCATCCCCTGTGGAGAATCCAGTTTATCTCCACTAAAGCAGCTCAAAAGGATCCCATGAAAAATTTACTTAAGGGCAACAGTCTTCCCTTGAGAAATGGTGGGAGAATGCCTCCCTCCCCCAGGGACATTCGGACAGATTGTGTTCCCAATGGTTCTGCCCACCACTCCAAAAGATCTGTCATGCCCATTTTTAGGGAGGGAGTTAAAACTGAATCACTCTTTTTCTTTTGGGGGCAGAGGGCATCGAGACAGTGTTGACTTCTGGCAACTGCCTGAACTAGTCTGAACCCTGCCTTTTTTTTTTGACAAGGTTTTCTGGAAGTGACTCCTCATTGCATTCTTCCTAGGTGATGTGTTGGAATGTGCAGCAGAAAAAGGAGTGGGGGTGTGTGTGGGGGGGAAGGTAGCACATTCCAGGGATGGGCCCAAAGTAAGAGACCGCACATTCCTGAAGGAAACAGTCCATGGTAGCCCCAGTCTAGAATCTCCCAGGGCACAGCTATTTGGTTAGAAGATTACTGCTTTAGTCTAGCAAGATTCTGTCTATTAGGTATAAGCAAAAAAAGAACTTAATTCAGTTGAATTTCATTGTATCATCTTTGAGCTTAGACCTGGCAGGCTGAAATAGAGTGATCTGCCCAAGATCACCCATCTGGCTTCATTTTGTTTATTTTTGTTTATTTTATTTTATTTTATTTTATTTTTATTATTTTATTTTATTATTATTTATTATTATTTATTTTATTTTATTATTTTTTTATTTTTTATTTTTTATTATTTTATTATTTTATTTTATTTTATTATTTTATTTTATTTTATTTTATTTTATTTTATTTTATTATTTTTTTATTTTTTTTTATTATTTATTTATTTCTTATTTTTATTATTTTTTTATATTACTCCCTAGGGACTCTGGNCAACGAACTTGCACAACATGCCTTCCTCCTCCTATTGTCCCCACAGCAGAAACCCTGTGAGGTGAGTTGGGCTGAGAGAGAGAGAGAGAGAGAGGCACTGGCCCAAAGTTCACCCCACTAGCTTTCATGTCTAAGATGGGACAAGAACTCAACGTCTCCTGGTCTAGTACCCCCACCAGAGGTGGGTTCCTCCCGGTTCAGACCGGATCGCCCGAACCGGTAGCGACCTGCTGGTGACGTCACAGTGACGTCACGGATCCGGTTCGGTCGGGGCCGGTCCGTG
>QLTV01003443.1:515949-541935 GCA_003457575.1 Thermophis baileyi
ATTTTTTCTTCTGCGCATGCGCAGAAGGCGAGTTTCCGGCACTGCACATGCGTCGCCATCTTGTTTTTGGCTTTTTAAAAAAAAATTGGATTTTTTCGGCACTGCGCATGCGAGGCGCGGCCACGTGGCACGGGAGGAAGCGAACTAGCAGCGAGGTAAGTTAGAACCCACCCCTGACCCCCACCATCATACCAAAGTGGCTATCATTGCCTTTAAATGTACCTTGATGCATGGTGACTGCCTGGACAAGTTTTAGGGGGAAGATTTGGGGGGTTAGAAATTGGAAGTCAGTACATCGCTTTGGTTTTCTAGAAACTGCTTTAGGAACTGAAAATAAGTGGCCTCTGTTATACCAGGACATTCTTGAAATCCTCCTAGGTGGTTGGATTAACATACCCTTTGTTGCAAAGGGTGAGTCAAGGTTTTCTGCCTCCCTCCCAGTCCGCATTTTATAGCACAGTTTTCACTGTGAGTCTCAATTCACCATATGTATTCTAAAAACATGACTCCCCCCCCCTTTGTTAGTCCTTAGGCTTCTATTCATATATTTTTAAAATCAAATTTGCATGGCAGAGTTGACACACAGACTACAAAGGGGAAAGGCAAGGTTGGAGTTGCATGGTTCCCCTGGGCAAATATCACAGAGTCTCAGTCATGCTGATAAGAAGTCTGAGCTTTAGAAAGAGAAGAGCTCAGGGATGTATTTGAGCAAACAGACACCTGTTTTCCTTGTAATTCCAGCAGCCAAGCATCAACAGTTGGCATTGGAAATGGTAGCAGACTTTTGTGATGCTAAAAAGCCCGTAGCAAATCTTCCATTTGAAAGTGAAGTTTCTCCATTACTGCATAAAGCCAGTTTGGTCTAGTGGTAAAGGTACAGGCTAGAAAGCCAGAGGCTGTGAGCTCAAGTCCTGCCTTAGCCATGAAAGCCATCTGGGTGATCTTGGGCCAGTCATTCTCTCTCTCAGACCAACCCACATCACAAGGTTGTTGTTGTGGGGAAAAATAGGAGGAAGGAGGAGTATTAGATATGTTCCCTGTTCTGAGTTATTTATAAAGTAATGTAGGCAGGATAAAAATCAAATAAGTTACTAGGAAGCAAGCTTGACACAAAGGAAACTTTATCATGTCATGAAGGCAAACTGATGTGACTTTAGATAATTAAGAGCCCCCCAAAAAAGGCCCCTTTTTTTGATGGTTGGAGAAAACAGAACACACCAGAAAGGAAAAAACAGGTGCATTACAAGCTGTATCTTCAGATCAACCAGGATCCTTTAGCAATAGCACTTAGCAATAGCACTTAGACTTATATACTGCTTTACAGTGCTTTACAGCCCTCTCTAAGCGGTTCACAGAGTCAGCATATTGCCCCCAACAATCTGGGTCCTCATTTTACCCACCTCGGAAGGATGGAAGGCTGAGTCAACCTTTGCTCCTGCCTGTCCCCTTTGCTCCCTGTTAGAGCTTCCTCCTCCCAGATCCCTCTGTCTGTGACCAGTGACTGGAAAGTCCTTATTTTTAGTCTACAGCGGGGCTGTCAAACTCGCAGCCTGCAGGCCGTGTGCATCACGCACTGGCCACACCCACACCTGGTTTAGCAAAGGGGGAAAAAGTTGTGATACATCACGTGACAACGCTGTGACAATGTGAGTTTGACACCCCTGGTCTACAGTGTGCAGCAAGAATTTGTCACCCCAACTTCTAGCATCAAACATGCTTCAAGGATTTTTCAGTATTCTTTTCCATGCAGGACAGGTAACACCAAGGTGTAAGTGAGATATTTAGATATATATTGTCCATAAACCAGGTACCAGGATTGGCATCCAATGGAAATGCAAAGGTTCCTTTGGGATGGGAAACAATGTGAGTGCGCCGGTTCTCTCTGCCTGGGAAACAATGTGAGTGAACCTGCTCTCTCTGTCTAAACTTGCTGATATCTGGACGTTTCTGACTGGAACTGGTACACTTCAGTTATATGAGGTAAGCCCCAGCCTCATGTTTCATCCTTGGAAGTTTTCATCAAAGTGTGCATTGGTGAGAGAGAATGCATTGACTAAAGTTGGCATTGGTGGGAACATGTGCAAATGAAACAAACAAAATGTTAAAAAGTTATGATATTTACATAGTTACTTACCAAGCACATCTAAATTATATTAAAATAACCAAAATATCTTTACGATCCCCAAGGCATGTCACAACTTTTGAGCACCCCTAATGTTTGGAAATTGAAAGTTGAAAAATTTGACATGCCCTAAAATTGTGCATTGTTAGAATTTCTGTTTGTATAAAGCACCACAGAGCAAACAAAGAGTACAGTCACCATGTGCTTTACTGTTCATCTATATATCTGTAACAGGAAACAGGAAACTCTACTTAGAACAAAGAGCATAGAGTATATACCATAGATCCAGACTTGTAAACACTGCCATCTACTGGCTGAATACTACTGTAGTTGTTGCATAAAAATACATTCCAACAATGAATTCCAACATGAATTGACCAAAGTGTGCACTGATCGAAGTGCATTGATGGGAGCGTGTGCATTGGCCAAAGGGTGCACTGACAAAAGTGTGCATTGGTGTGAGCGTGTGCGTTGGTGAGAGTATGTGTTTCATTACATCACATTTTGCATCCACTTTAATTCCAAGGCATTCTGAAGAAGGGAAAAGGGAGAAGAGAAAAAGATCACATTATCCAAATCAATTTGGCTGCCTGGCTTTGAATTGGATCTCTGTTTCTGCCTCCCACATTCCAGATGGAGGCTTTGAAAGCAGCCCAGCCTGGGAGAGAGAGAGAGCAAATGCACCAGGGCCCAGAGACACCCTGCAAGAACTGGAGAGCCAGACAGGAAATGTGTGTGCTAAGAAATTGAATTTTTATCGGTTTCTCTGTAGATGGTGTTTATTCATATGCTAGCTATTCATTGCCCGATTTCTCTTTACAAAATGGCTTTCTTCCTTTGCCTTAAATTTGTTTCCATAGATAGGAAGCCGCTTTTTCCTGTTTTTGTTTTAGAAGAAGAAATCTTCTTCTAAAGAGCTATTTTCAACGATGCGCTGTATTTCCCAGTTAGACCTCTGAGCTGTTTGCATGATGCATATTAGCATGTTTCTCCAGTCTGGATTATTTTCCATCACAAACATCTAAATGTGGTGGTTGGGAGCATCTGCTGCTCTCAAAAGCTGGGAAGTATGAAAGGTGTCAATCACTCCAGCTTCCCTTTTGTCCTTATCACTGAACCTGGTTGTAAAAAGATGGGTGAAACAGTCCAGGGTTTGCAGGGAGGGCCAGATATAAACCTAGAGAATCCCTAAGCTTTGGAAAGCTGCTGAGGGTCTTTTTGCCAAAGGCTTAACAGAGAAGAAGGCTGTGTGCAAGTGAACATTTTCTTTATTTTTATTTTAATAGCCAGTTTAATGGGCAGTTTGCAATAAAGTACCCTAAAAAAATAATTTCAGTTAAAACATATGCAGTCAAATCACATACAAAATAAAGTTGGCATATCAAATCACATAAAACTAGGCAGCAGCAAGGTGGCCTTTCAAAATCAAAGCAATATGAATTAAAATAGGATTAAGCTACAGTTCAAAATACAATTAAACATTAAAAAGCCTGGGAAAATAGGAAGATCTTCATCTGGCAACAAAACGATGCTATGGTAGGCATATTCAAGTCTCTTTGGGGAGAGCATTCCATAGATGGGGTGTGGTCCACCACAGAAAAAAGACCTCTTTTGATTCAAGATCTCAAGATCTAGGTAGGTACATATGGAGAACGTGCTCCTTCAAATAATCTGGTTCACAACTATTTTGGATGTCAAAACCAGCCAACTGGACACCAACTGGCGGTGGTGTCACACCAACAGTGAATTTTTAAAATTTAAAATTTATTTATCAAATTTGTTTGCTGCTCATCTTATGGTGACCCTGAGTGGTTGGATAGAGAAGAACTTTATAATATGTTTGTATCCACCAGTCTCAATGAGCAGGGTTATTAGCTGCCCTATTTTGAAATATCTGAAGTTTCAGAATTGTTGTCAAAGAAAGTCCCACATGGAACACATTGCAATAATCCAACTGGGAAATTACAAGAACATGCATCAATGTTGCAAGGCTCTCTTTGTCCTGGTAAGGTCACTGTTAATAAATCAGCCATAGCGGATCAAATGCGCCCCATGCCACCAAGGTCACCTGTCCCTCTAGTGTTAGTGATGGATATAGGACCACCTCCAAGCTGTCAACCTGCTTCTTCCAGAGCTGGACAGATGTACCACCCACAAACCATAACCCATCTTGTTGGTCTTAATCTCACTTTGCTGGCCTTCAACCAGTTTATTTCTCTGCTCAAGCATTGGTTCAAAACATCAACTTGGCAAGAATGCTGCCACGATGTATCCCAAAGTCCCAATCAGGTGGGGAAGGCGGCAGGCCTACTTTTGGACAAAAGCCAGGAACCAGATAAGAATAAAGCCTCTTTTAATCCATTAATGAAGCAATGTGAACTTTGGGGCTGTTTGATTTCCACTTTTAATCTGCACAAGAATTTGCAAGGGTGAGAAGCTGCAGCTGATGGCTGATGTGAGCACTTGTTCCCAGTTTTGGAGCCGTCTTCCCAGCCCAGTCACCTCGTTGTTCCTCCTGCTTTTCTGGGAAGGTATTTGCAAATGAAATTGCGCTGACTGATTCTGTGTCTCCCCCCTCCCTCTCTATCCTTCTCTTCTGGGAGAGAATCTGTAAGGAGCAACATTGCCAGGATTAATGTTCCTGTACTTTAAAATAATAATAATATGGCAGATAAAAAATCTGCAGGATTCCACTGACAGCAATTTCTTTTTCCTTTCTCTTGGTTGTAATTATATTTGTATTTTGCAGAAATGCAAAGCACTTATATGAATAGCTGTCCCACGAGAATGAACGAGGGAAGCCAGATTCTATGAACAAGAAGGACAAATGGATTTTTGCGCGCGCGCACACACACACACACACACACACAGCAACTTTTGAGCCCAAATCTATCACCCACTTCCAATTTGCCTTGTGCAAGAGAGCTGTAGTTCAGCTGATTGAGAACCTATTTTGCATGCAAAAATTCTGCCTGAAGTTTTCTTTACCTTAAGGTTGCAAAAGACTTGGGTGTAAAACTCAAGGTGTACCGCCTTTGAATTGTTCTCAATTATTCACATTCACAACATTTTTTTCATCTGTCTCTCTCTAGGTGGGAGATACCTTCCGGGTACTCACTGATGCTTTGGAACCAAAGTATATTCTCTCACGTTTTAGTCCTGCTCTGTTCTGGCCCCAGTATAGTAACATAATTTCTGCAAGTGGGCAACATTTAAGATGAACAGGATTGAAGATGAAGGTAACCTTTGGTGGATCCACAGAGGGCCAGCTGAATTCTGATTTCAATTGAGATTGTAAGATAAGCAACGCAGGTTGTGGGTATTGTGATCAGGAGATTCACGCAAGTCAATTTTTTCAGTGGAGTCTTCGGTGCTTTCTCAGCTGGTTATGCTTGCGTATATTTTGATATCTGACTAAATGTGATTTGTTTAATTTTGGCTGAATGTGAAATGCTTCTTTGTGGATTATCATGTTATCCCAAAGGTGCTTTTCAAAAGGCAACTGGACTTTGTTGTTTTTTGCTTGAAAATGCTTCATTGCCAATCACTCTCTCTCAGGCCAACTCACTTCACAGTGTTGTTGTGGGGAAAAAGAGGAGAAGGAAGTAGAATTATGAATGTTCACCACTTTTTTCCACACTCATTACTATACTTATAAAGTAATAAAGGTGGGATAAAAATATAATAAATAAATAGTAGTGAAGTAAATAACCTTTTTATTTTCTGAGACTGAATTGCCACCACATGGAGCTTTCCCATGGCTGCCTCTTCTGGGCAATTAAGAAAGCCCAATTGGAGAAGGCCTCCCTTTGGGATTTAACGGATACCTGAGTGGCCTGGAGCCATTTTTCATTAGGCAGCCTTATAAATTAAATAAATGAAGGTGGTGGAGAATTTTGCTGGTGAGCTACAAACTGCTAGAGAGAGCTTGGCACTATGAACAACAGCTCACCAGTTAATAATACACACATTTGCCACCCTGTAAGTAAAATAGCAAAACACCCCATTGGACTCCTGGGGACTTACTTGAAATTCTCTTCTCCTTTGAAAGGAAATTTGAAAAATCATTTCTCACCAAATTGAATAAGAATTCATGGGGAAAAAATGCAGATTATTTTCCAATTCCCGTTTCGTTGCTAGTTTCCATTCTTGGCATGAGTGCTGTTTCTTTCTCTCACCATTCTTTATCCTCTCCTCTCTGCTTATTGCTGATTGCGTATGTGCATGTGCATTTTAAAGACACAGCCTTGTGGAGATTTACAAAGCAGTGGGGAGTTGGGTTGCTGTGCATGGCCCAGATATAACTTGAGCTGACAGATTATTAGCTGACTGAAAAATAAGGGGGGAAAGGAGAAATGGGGGGAAATAGCTGCTTTGTCTAATTGTAAAGAAGGCCTGCATTAGTTCAACGAAACAAACAATAGAGAAGCTTTTAAGCATCCAAGAACTTTGCATCTGGCATGTTGGTTAAACTCCTGGCAGTGGCACCTGACGGGGACACAGAAGAGGGAACAGAATGACAAAAGTTGCATTACAATGGTGTCCCACCTGTTCTGCAAGTGTGTCCTGATGTTGCATGTACAAAAGGAGCAGATTTTGTGGCATGACTGTCCAATGCCTTTGAACATCTGCCAGTTGTGCGCCAGTTATGACCATTCCTGGACCAATGTGCCCTTCTCGCAGTCACCCATATCCTGGTCATCTGGACTATTGCAATGTGCTCTACAAGGGACTGCCCTTGAAGAATATTCAGAAGCTTCAACTAGTTCAGAATAAAACAGCCCGAACAGTTTTGCGCAAGCCAATTCTTATGCATGTGTCACCTATTTTGTGGAACTTGCATTGGCTGCCAATCAGGTTCTGGGTACAATTCAAGGGCTGATTATCACCTTTAAAGCCATACATGGCTTGGAGCCAGGCTGTTTGAAGGACCATCTCTATCCACCCAGCCCATCAGAACAGGAAGGCAGGGCGTATTGGTCCCTCCTTTTAGGCATGTACATTTGGTGGAATCATTTTACAGGCCCTTTTCTGTGGTGGCCCCTTCTTTATGGAACATCATTTCCCCAAAGGTATGGCTGGCCTACATTCTGTTGCTTTTCCCAAAGGCCTGGAAGATGTAGTTTTGTCAATGGGCCCCAGGACCCGAAAAGGAGATGGAACTGATCAAGTGGTTGGAATCTGTGATATGCAGAAAGAGGGTGAAGGAGGACCCTTCCCAGCCTTTTACATGGCATATCTAATAGTTATGCAAATTTGTGCTTTAGTCTGGCAAGATTCCTGTCCATAGGCAATTCTTGGTTTCTTGAGCCTGACAACAGCCCACCTATGTTAGCCCTAAATTTAATATTGCTCTTTGGGGAGGGGGAGAGGATTTAATGTCAGAAAGAGTTTGCTAGCACTCTTTAAAATTAATACATTTTATTATGTAGGCTGCTCACTTCATTAGATACATAGAGTGGTTTATGTTTATATAGGGTTAGGGCTAAATGCACAGTGGTGCAGCAATGGGGCAGAAGGGTGAGGAGGGGGAGACAGGTTGGTTACGCAATTAAGAACCTTGGGGGACAGATTGCAAGTAGTTTCTCAGTCACCAATTGCAATGTGTGAAAACCCATTGTGTTTATTCAGATCTTCTGAGATAACCTGAAACCTCTGGGTGCATGTGAGTTCAGCTGTCTCACACTCAGCCGAGTGGGCAAAATTTCTTTGTTCCAAAAATGCTTCTTGGGGTGGAATGTTCTGGGATGACAAATGGCCTGCAATTACTTTAAGCTGGTGTTGAATTGATGTCAAATTGATATCCATTAATTCTTTTGCACCAGTATGAGTCAAAACCAGAGGAACATTGCTGGCAGAGGATGGCCTACACCTGGTCAGAGGAAGAATATGTGAAGGCACCTTTAGCTTTGTATGCATCCTTGTTGGAACTTGTTATGATCCAGATTGCCTAGGCAGAGGCAGGCTTCAATAGAGTCCTTTATTGCTCTGTTAAATTCCACAACAAAGGGCCCTACAATGGCTGGAAAGACTCTTCCCCAACATTCCCTGAAGGTAGCCACCCACAGTTCCACAAACAAATGCGAGTAAGCAACCAAATAAATTCACAAAGGCAGAGAGGAAGACCAAAGATAAAGTGCAAACTCATGGGGCAAGGTCCACAGGGCAAGGCAAGCTCACAAGGCAAAGACATAAGGCAAGGCACAGGCAGAAACACAAGCCAAGGCTGAATTTTTCCAAGGTCAGCAAAAAAGCAAAACAATTTTTCCCCACAAAGACACCCTCCACCGGCCTCTGCTTAAGTCAACCCAAGCCAGGTGTTCCTTGTGAGGAGGGTGGGGCGACCTTCTCCTGTGCAGCCTCGCAGACCTCCTTTGAACTTGCCTCCATTCTACTCTCCGTGCCCTCGGATCAGTCATCAGAGGGGATCTGCTGCCTCTCAGCACCCCTGGCGGTCAGCAGCTGATCCTCCCATGTATCTGTGAGGGCAAGCAGCTCCCCATCTGGTCGACCACCTCCCCCAATGCCTGAGAAGCCTGGGTCAGCATCGTCCTCAGCCCCTGTCCTCTCCAAACATTCCAGGGGAGACATGACATCCCCATTGGACGGTCCTGGTACCAACTCTTCCTCCGAACTGGGATTCGATGGGGCCATGACAGAACTTGTGATGGTACTATGGATAGAAATGTGAGGGCAAATTAAATTTTGGGGCTTGTTGCAACGTATAGTTCCCATAATTGTCCTGGTTTCTTCTTGCATGCCAGAATGTGCTTCAGGTTGGGCTCTTACAATGCTCCTAATTTAGGCAAGACCTATTTCGGTGACAGTTATTTCAATGACAGGAGTGGAATAACAGTCATTGTTGCTTTATCGGATGTGATTATAACAAGCACATACAGATCACATTCCAGTGTTGCTAAAACCTAAATAATCTTTCTTAAAATAAAATCCAACATGTTTCTCACCTGTTCTATTTTAAATGGCTCTAGCTTAATGGTCCATATGCTGCTTGATAATAATTAATAGCAAAAAATTAAGTTTGGCTCTTGGTCATTTGTTGATTTGAAGGCTCTGTAATCCCTTTTCATATTGTAGTTCAAAAACAACAGACTTCATATGGGGAGGCTGGGATTTGAATTATTTGTACTCAGGCTGGAAAAACTCCATCAAGAGTGTCCATAGGATATGGTAAAAAGAAAAGCTGAAATGATGAACTTGACAGTATGATCAAAATTCCACCTGTTTTAGATGTGATACAACCATTGTGTCAGCCATCTTGACATTTTTGACCACAGAGTAGACATCTCCAATCTTCCTGTAAAAATAACCCTAAAGACAGAAAGGATCTGATCTTATTTTCTATTGCCAAAAAAGGAACATCTTTCCTTAGATCTCCACTCCAACTTTTGCTCATCTTGAATAGTGGGAAATTTTCCATCAGATGGTGATGGAAGGTGTTGAAGGTCATCTTCACCTTCAAACACAGAAGTTCTCTCAGTGTCTTTCGGCCAATTCCTCTCAGCCCAGTCTTCCTCATAGAGTTGTTTATTTATTTCTCTTTATTTATTAGATTGTTTCCTGCCTTTAATACTTTATAGGTAACTCAAATCAGCAAGCATGCAAAATATTTCTTCCTCTTCCTATTTTTCCCACAACAACCCTGTGAGTGGGTTGGGCTGAAAAAGTGTGACTGGCCCAAAGTTCCCCAGCTCACTTTTATGCCAAAGGCAGGACAAGAACTCACTGTCTCCTGGTGATTGTCACCCAAAGTCACCCAGCTGACTTTCATGTCTAAGGTGGGACTACAACTCACTGTCTCCTGGTGATTGGCCCAAAGTCAGCCTGCTGGCTTTCAAGCCTAAGGCAGGGCTAGAACTCCCAGTTCTAGTTGTGAGGATAATCGGTGGAAGAAGGTTTATACAGTACATGCTGCCTTGAGCTCCTGAATGAAAGATAAACCAAGCAGTCAACAAATAAAGACAAGTCTTTATGAAAATAGACTGAACCTCATTTGACTCACCAAATCTGGAGCCCAAGAAATCAGGTGGAAGATTTTTCTACATTTCTCCAGGGAAAGAGAAGTTCTCCAACTATTTCTGAAGCAGTAAGAGTTTTCTTGAAAAGGAATTCCATCTAGGGTTTTTTTCCGGGTTACCCTGAAAAAAAGAAATTTAGGACACTATAGGTGAGAGAATGGCAATGAAAAAGGGACTTCATATGGTCACCCTCCCCCAGTCTGCCTCAGCGCCAAATCACTGCAAAGCACCATGCTGTTCCGTGAGAATCTCTCTCACATTTTCTTTCCATTTGAAGAAAGTTCTCCAGCAAATTTTCTTTCATCAAATGGAATAGTTTAAAATAAGGGGGATAATTTCTCTGCCCAGCATGGTCTGTGGGCAAGTTGGAATGAGAAAAACAATGCCAACTGGAGGATGCTAGACATCTTCTCTATAACCAATTATGGAACGGAGATATTTGAAATCATGCAACAGCTTTCTCACAGCAGCACAATCGTTTGACGGCAGGAGAACATCTTTGCAGAGACAGGAACTGGGGAAAGCACGGGATCGGCATTAATAGAAAGCACAGAACTGTGCTGGAAAAAATAACTGAGGAGAGCGCTAAACTGCCTTCATATTGCCTTCATATGGTTTGGAGGTATTACTGTTTCGGACAGGAAGGCTGAGGACGGCAGGAAAGATTATTGGAAGTTCACTTCCTTCTATCCAGAATGTGGCATATAAGCAATGTGCACGTGTGTGTGTGTGTATATACATACATTATACATACATACATACGTTATATTTTTTTACATAAATAAAAAAACATTTTACATAAATGTATTTTTTTACATAAAAAAAAATAACATATAGAAACGGACTGTCGTTTGTAATGAACTGTCTGGATGGCCCCTGGAGGGGCCGAAAGGCAAAAAGGAAGCAGTATGCTTTCTCCCATATTTGGGTATACCAGGTGATTTAACAGAGAAAAAAACTTATACATACATACATACATACATACATACATAACTGAAATTCCATTCATAATGAAATACACACACACACACACACACACATATATACACATACATACACATACCTACATACACACATATATATACACATACATACACATACCTACATACACATTATATATTCTTTTGAGAGTGGGCATCAGAATTTCATTTTTAATGTGTGCCAGTGTGTTCACAGAAAAAAGTGGCAATAAAGGTTATTGTATCTTCTCTTATCTTATGTCCAAATGAAGGATAGAAGCAAAATGATTGTCCTCAAGGGACAAGAGACTTGCTGCTATAATGAGAGGCAATTTGTACTTTCTTGGAGTAGATTGTGGCATGTAGGAGCATCGTGCTGTGGCTAATTTATTTATTCATTCATTTATTTGAAACATTTATATAGTGAATTCTGCATGGCTTCCAACCAACCAATTCAGAAACGTGCAACATGTTGGAAAGATAGTTAAGTTGATGAATGAACGCAAGAAGATGATGGTTAGTCTTCTTCAAACCAGAGATGCATTAAACAGCAGATTAAACAAGAGAACCTTCTGAATTAAATTAGTTAATTTAACTTAAATTAGGTAAATGCTCTCCCATCCAACTTCAGGGACTCCATCATTGCTTCGTTAACAGTTTCTATTCAAGACTTGGATTTAACAACAGCAAGCTGAACAATCCAGGGGGAAAGTCAGAAATCTAGCAAATCTGAAATTTCAATCCTGAGTTGGTTGTCCACCACCAGAACCTGATCCAATAAGGGATATTTGTGCTGATTTGGAAAACATCTTGTTGCTTCATGGAGATAACCCAGTTGCAGAATTAATGCATTTTCTGGATTTGTACCAAATGGTAGGTTCTGGTTTTGTAGAACAGATTAACCTATCATGTCATGTTGTGCAAAGATATTGGCCAGGTCTTTACCTGACCTGGTTAAGAATGTTGTGCAGGGTTGCCAATAAGTCAAAAAACCCAAAATTGCAGATTATCCTGTAATAAATTGGCAGCATCTGGCCAGGAAAGGGATCACCCAGGAAAGGGTTGCTATTGTGGGGAGGGGGGGGGAGGGAGGCAAAAGCTATGCTTGGAATTTTTTGGGAAATATCAAAAGTAAAGATGACCAGGAGGAAGGAATGTAGGAAGAAATTGTTAAGGGAGGAGAAATGGCAATTCAGTCTCGAAAAAGTAGAAAGAAAAGAAAAGAAAAGAAAAGAAAAGAAAAGAAGGAAGGAAGGAAGGAAGGAAGGAAGGAAGGAAGGAAGAAAGAAAGAAAGAAAGAAAGAAAGAAAGAAAGAAAGAAAGAAAGAAAGAAAGAAAGAAAGAAAGAAAGAAAGAAAGAAAGAAAGAAAGAAAGTCACAATTGCCTTGGTTTCCTTGATTTTGACTTGCCCCATCCACTAACCAACTGTGGGCTATGCTGGCTCTTTTCTGACCATTCCCTTGGTAGCATCATTTTGCCCAGTCTCCCAAGGTCTTTCCCACATACCCTTACACTTTCTCCAATGCATCTTTTTGAACACTGGCTGGACTAGATGACATGATAGCAGTGCTCCAATATCTGAGGGGCTGCCACAAAGAGGGGATCAACATATTCTCCAAAGCACCTGAAGGCAGGATAAGAAGCAATGGATTAATTAATCATGAAGAGAAGCAATCTAGAACTAAGGAGAAATCTCCTGACAGTGAGAACAATTAATCAATGGAACAACTTGCTTCCAGAAGTTGTGGGTGCTCCAACACTGGTGGTTTTTAAGAAGAGATTGGACAACCATTTGTCTGAAATGGTGTAGGGTTTCCTGCTTGAGCAGGGGGTTGGACTAGAAGATCTTCCAACACTGTTATTCTGTTAGATTGACTAAGGGCCTAATCCAGATTCAGATCTCATGCTCTTAGAATCTTATTTTGCATCATTTTGTGACTTTCCGGTAAATTTTATTTTTCTGCCAAAGATTCAGTACGAAGGTTTTAGCGCTTCTGATTTTCACCTCCACCCCTCTGGCTCATGAATCCATTTTCACTTATTCCGATCTGCTTTCTCCTCTCCCTCCCCCAAAGCTGTCTGCCTTTTAAACCCCCCCCCCACCTCCTCCCTTGCAAACAAACACATGCCACTGAATTAAGATTAGTTTATTCTGCCGCTAAGAACTCTGAGAGATGGTAATTCTCTTACAAGCAATTAAAGGGAACCATTTCTCCACCATCAGCTCCATTTGGATATGGAAATGATTTTTAATTACTTGGAGCCAGTATCATTTTATCACCCAAATGTGTTTGAACTAAGTTTACCCATATTTGTAGGATGTTCTAATAAGCTTCATGCAAATTTTCAATCTGATTCATTGGTGTGGTTTTTTTCCCTGCTATCTTTCACTGGCAACAGTGTTGTCCTTTAGTGGTGCAGGACTATTTAATTTATGGGTTTCTTAATGAAGCATAAAATTCTTGGCTGGCATGTCTTCTTCAGCTGAGGGGAGAAAGTACCTGATCATCTAAAGGAAAACACAACTTACACCTTTCAGATAAAAAGGCCAGTTAAACACTGCATCTCCATGACTGCTTTTCTTTTCCTCGTCACACTTCATCAATTAAGTGGCTTAAGATCTAATAAGCATAAATTTGTCTTAATTAATTCCATTTACATATATTTTGACTAGCATTGGTAAATATAGATGGATGACCAATTTGGGCTTGTTTTTTTAAATAGGAAGGTATGGATTCATTCTCTGTCTGAAGATTCAGAACATTTATAATGCGGTGGCCGGGTTCATGCATCATGTAAAGCTATGGCTTTTAATCACAATTTGTTGATTAGGGCATAACTGGATGAGTTTTCACAAGCCAGTAAGGGCACAAAGCATGGCTTGCAAATCACCATGGTTGACTTCACGTAACATGCTAAATCAAAACCCAATAAATGGTGTGGGAGCATAGGGGGATGTACGAATTAGGTCACTGAATGCTTTCCTCCAGAGTCATGAGAACTAATTCAGGGACATGTGTTTTCTAAGGTGGACAATTTCATATCTGTCACCTATTGTGTTTCCCCAACAATCCTGGAATTGGATGAAATTTCAATATACAGTAGGTAAACAGTTACAGTCCTTGACTTATGTCCGGTTGCTTAACAACCATTCAAATTTATGATGAATGTCCCAGAGGTACTTACAATCTGTTCTCAAAGTTACAGTGGTCACATCCATCCCTGCAATAATGTCATCACATTTTGGGCAGTTGGCAAACAGCTCACCAATAAGGCCATTTGCAGTGTCCCACAGTCATGTGACCACACTTTATGATTCCCCCCCTCCCCAGTTTTTGGCATTTACTTCTGGTTTCCAGCAACTTGCAGCATTCATTTAACAACCATGGCATTCACTTAATGACCATTATATTCTTTTAATGACAGCAGTGTTCTCTTAAAGACTGTCACAAAAAACATCAAAAAATTGAGTTCAGTTATGTGATGCCTCAACTTATGACTGTGATAACTTACTTAAATGTGTGTGTGTGTGTGTGTGTGTGTGTGTGTGTGTGTGTGCGTATGTGAGTGATTGAAATGAAATGAAATACTGATGTCTGCTCTCACAAGAATATATACATACATATATTTATTCTTTTGAGAGCCGGCATCAGAATTCCATTTTTTTTAATGTGTGCCAGTGTGTTCACAGAAAAAAGTGACAATAAAGGTTATCCTATCCCAGTGATGGAGAACCTTTTAGATACTGAGTGCCCAAACTGTGTGTGCGCATGCCCAAACTGAAAGGTGTGTGCACGCAAACATGTGCACATGCATGTGTGAATGTGTGCACATGCACACACAAATGTGTGCACATGCATGTGCGAACATGTGCACAGGTGTGTGCACATTTGTGCACATATGCACATACATGCCCACATGCGCAGCAGAGACCCGAAGACCAGCTGGCCGGCGGGAGGCGGGGCATCCCAACACCGGCAGCGCAGCAAGAGGTAAGATCTTTTTCTTTCGTGAGCTTCTGTTTCGTCGTTTGCAGGGAAACAGAAGCTCACGAAAGAAACGCCACAGAGATCTGACCTGGGGCGACAGTGCGTGTGCCAGGAGAGAGGGCTCTGTGCGCCACCTCTGGCACGCGTGCCATAGGTTCACCATCACGGTCCGATCCTATCCTATCCTATCCTATCCTATCCTATCCTATCCTATCCTATCCTATCCTATCCTAATCATCTTAAATTCTGACCTCAATTATAACCATAAGTTGGGGACTATGTGTACTTCTTGGGGATATCTATATCCACTTAGAAATTTTGTTCCAGCTATAGAAACCCAATGTTCCCACTTAAAAGGACCAGTTCAGTTCTGGAGCATCTTTCCCACAGGATTCTCAGTCCCTGAAGTTGGAATTATTTCTCTTGGGGGATGAAATATTCTGTGGTAATGTTCTTTTCTATGGGCTTTTCAGATTTTTACAGCCCTTGAGTGCTATTTTCTATTTTGAAGCACACTTCCCACCAAAATGAACAGTGGCATGATTACAATGCCTCCTGCTGCAGGAAATCATTCCGTAAACCAGTACCAAGCTAACCTTGGTTGATCATTAAGGCTACACAGGATCAGATCAGGTTAATACTGTACTTCCATATTGTAGTCAAGAAACCTACTGTAGATGGTGTCCAAGAAGTCACTAGAAGTCAGTTTTGACTCAAGAAAACTCTTACGATATTTGCAGTACTGAAAAATAACAATAATTCCATATTTGTGATTTTACAAGTGATATTCCTTCCTGCATTATGCTCATTTTGGAAACTTCTATAGAAATTCCTATTTATTTATTTTTTTACATCAGTGACTTCTTAGGTTTCTAATTTCTGATAAAAAATCTAATTTGATTTTTATGGAGATCTTACTGTGATTTAATTGCTGTTAATAACAAATTTTGTATGGTAATGCCCAATATTTCCTGGGTTTGAAAGCTATCCATAGGATTGATGGACTGAAGGATATGAAGGCATATATCTAGATAAGAAATTCAATATCTTATTTATTTTGATTGAGAAGCAGCAATGTCATTCGAATTAGGAAATGTGGAGTAAGGATGGGTATGTCAAATTATTTTTTCTATTATTATTTTTATTGGTTTGTCACACAGCTGACCAGATGTTTAGACTGGGTTTGGCATCCACTTATGAAGTTCTGCCCAAGGACCTGGGATAGGCAAATGTTGTTGTTTGATGGTGTTAAAGGTATCATTGCGGAATGTAAGCTGTTCCAAATAAAGCTACCATTTGCAATTGACTGATGGAAATTTTGTCAATGTCAATGACATTCACATGGTGCTCTATATGTTTTGGGATTGTACCCAAGGCACTTGTTATTATTGGTACTTGCAGGAGTATTTTGTGATTTTCTCCCAGTTCTTTCTCTTCTGTCTCCGGGTAGTGCCACAACCACTATCCAGACTTTTTTTTTTTGTCTTTCTTATGGACAGTTGTTAAGTCTGGCTTGTTATGTGGCAAGTGCTTCTCTGTTTGAGTTCTAAAGTCCCACAGCACTTTAACTTTTCTATTACTTTGTCTATTTTTGGCCCACCAGTTCTTGCTTGCAGGCAAAAGGTACTTCTTGCAGATCTTCCAATGCACCATTGTTGCTATTTTGTTGTGCTGTTGTTTGTAATCAGCCTGTGTGATCTTCTTGCAGCAGCTAATTATTATTATTTGGCCAATCTGACAATATATCCTTAAAATATTGTTCACATTGGTTAGTTCACATTAAAATATCTCTTTATTTTGGTGTACATTTCTCCAAACACATGGATGTTTCTTTGCAGTCTGGTGTAGTGTAGAAAATTATGCAAACCACTTTCTCTGATGTAATCTTTTGGGGTTTTCCTTTGATGAGTATATGCTTGTGGATACTTTAAAAAAAGTCATAAATAATAAACAGCCCTACCACATTCCAGGAACAGCAAATGTTGGCATTTCTAAACCCAGAATAAAATAACTCTGATCTCTTTGGCTGCAAATGCTGATCTGCTTTGGTTTGTTTCTGATTTTAAAAATGCAGAATTAAGCAAGTGGGTATTCTTTCCAATTCCTTAAGTAGAGATGGACCCATTTCCACTTTCTATCTTTCTATCTAACTGACTGTAACTCTGGTGCTCAAACCAAGATATTCTGGAGGAAAGTTCTGAGCTTGCTAAGGATACCACACAGAAGTCCTAACTTGGTTTTTCCTAACCTGTCATCTGGTTTTGGATTAACTGAGTGTGGTTTTCAAAATTCCAATGAAGCACAAGAGCTGGGAGCTGAAGGATTAGAATCCTTGCACATCTGGAAGCAGAGGCCAGGCTGGGAAAGGCATTGCTAAACCTCTCATGAAATAATTCTGATCTCTTTGGTTACGAAATGCCTCCACACGTGCCCGGGGGCACTGAAATGCCTTTTGCAATATTTTGTAATGACAAAGCTATTGGGAGGCCCTGAGGAGACAAATGTCAACCATGACTTTCTGAAGCTCATTCTGTTCTTCAACAGTTGTGAGAATCTGCAGGGACTCCATAGGGATGTAGCCGAGTTGGACTAAGTGCTTAGTCACATTAAAGCAACTGTTGGCTACGATGACAGGGTGCCATCACACCTTTGCAACCTCCTGCTCTTTCAGCTCCTCATCGTGTTTTGTTAGACAGAAGCTGTCATTCTGGATTTACAAAAGGGTAGCCTTTTTTTAATATCAGGATTTCTCTCCTTTTGAACCGGCTTGGCAGGGCTGGTCAGCTTTCTGCTAAATGTGGAAAGGCTATACATTTGGTAATAATAAACAAACAAACTGTATTCTGCAAAAGGCAAAAGGAGCACCAGGCACAAATAAATAGCATTTTAAGCAGGTCAACTTATTTTTTTCTTCTAGATGTCATGATTAGGCCAGTACAGAAGTTGGTAGCCTGATATTCTTATGATATTTTAGCCACAAAGGACACTGAGGCAAAGAAATATTTTCTCCCAAAAGTGGCCCATTTCTCTGGTCCATAGAAACACAACAGTCAAACTTCTTATAATCCTTCTTTCGATGGAGAAGAGCACATCAGGGTATCCTGATATTTCAGTCCCTATCAATGTCAGCCAGGATGCTGTGTGAAAGAGATTATGGAAGTCTACCTTGCTGGGAACCTTTGGGATGGAGAAACAACTCATGAAGTTGTTGATGAGGAGAAACAACTCATGGGGAGGATCATTTGGCTCTGTCTGCACCTCTCTCTCCCACTTCCAATCTTTTCTACCCAAATTTGGTGATTAGTTCAGATCTAGGAAAGAGTTTCAGGCAGCATAAGCCCAACAGGGCTTTGGGAATCAAGACAAAATCTACAACTCCAAAGCACCAGAGTGCAGGACAAGAAGTAACAGATGGAACCTTGTTAAAGAGAGATCAACCTAGAACTGAAGACAAATTTCCTGACAGTGAGAACAACTAATCAATGGAACAGCTTCCCTCCTAGAGTTCTGAATGTTCCATCACTGGAAGTTTTCAAACATAGAACAGACAACCATTTGATTGGGATGGTAAAAGGTCTCTCGCCTTGAGCAGGGGGTTTGTCTAGAAGACCTCAGAGGTCCCTTCCAGCCCTACGATTCTATAAGGCCACTTCCACTCTCTTACATGAGAATGGCTGCAGGCAAGTCACAAAGATGGCTCTAGCATTTCGCAGGGAAACATGGGCGAGTCGAGAAAATATCCATTTAGAGGCCTAGACCTCCAGTATCTGCTTCTTTTCTCTTGATTAATCTGCTAATTATGCTCTCCTTTCAGGGAAGGCTCTCTCTGGAGGCTGGCTGCTTTTATCGATGTTTTCTATACAGGCAGAAGAGGCATTGTTAGCCTCATTCCTGCAGGGCACCCTTTCTCCCTATCAACCCAGCTCAGATGCACTGATGTTGCATGTGTGCACAGTACGTACACATGTGCACAAACACGTGCCCCCTCTCTCTTCCCCCTCCCACCCAAGCTTCTTAAATAGCAACAGACAAAAACTGTCTTGACTTCTGATTCTCCTGAAACATCCTCCTTCTTTCTCTTTCCCAAGCAAAGATAAAGGTTTTCTTTGACAGTCGCCAACAGCTCCAGAGCTGAAGAGCTGACCATTTGCATTCATTCTGACTGAAGCTGCATTGCTGGAAGATGAAATCATCTTTGCAAAAAAAAAAAAACCAAACCCTTTAATATAAATAAAATTAAGTGGTCGTGGGCAGAAGGGCGTGAGCCCAGTGATGTAAATGCTGCAGCGTTGCTGGTTTCATCTCGGCTGAGCGCAAACCTAATTTATTCACTGGACAGTGAAAAGGTCTCCAGCTTGGACTCAGTCTGCTGGCTTGACAATCACTGAGAGGGTCCCCTTGCAGATCTGATTCACAGATAGAAATCAGCCAGATGAATAGCAACATAGCCAATCAAAACAAATATTAACACAGCATGGACAAAAAAAAAAAAAAACAAAAGCATGGAAAAAAAAAAAAAAAACAGGCATTAAGAACTTGTCAGAGTTAAAAGGCAAATCAACAGCAATTTCCATTTTAAAAGCAACAAGCAAGATGTTGCAGAACTGAACCAGAGGGCACTGGTCCCAGGGGCTGACCAGACGTAGCAGAAAAACCAAGCTGGTACATGCAGGGTGGGGTGAGGTCCAGCTGAAGGACAGCCCACAGTTTTTGGTAATTTGCTTCCTGATTGAACCCCTTTTCCCGTTAGGAAAATTTTCAAAGTTCAACCTGCATCTCCCTTCCGGTAATTTAAGATCCTTTCTTCCACTTCATCTGCCTAGGGGATTAATTGGGGGAGATGTACACAGTACATTAACCATAAATGTATCAATGAGCTGGCTAAACATAACAGGCTAAACCATACAAAGGAAAAGAAAAGCCAGACATTATCCTGTCAGTTTTTGTTGCACACAGATGCAGCAGTTACCTCTTTACCTGTCACAATTGTGGGTTTAATGTGAACCTGGTTTATTCTACCCCACATCAATCTTCTCTTCTACAGGATTGGGTAGAAACATAGCTAGTTCCTGGTAGGACTTAAGTTTCCAATCCTCTCGGTTGTCTCTTTCTCTCTCTTTTTTTCTTTGCAGCTGTTATAATTTTCTGAATCTTTTTTGCATAAATATATTTTGAGCAGATTAGTTTAAAAAAAAATATTCAAGCATCTAGCTCTCATGATTAAACCAGTTCAGAATGCATAGCTATGAGAGATCCTGGTAATTACAAAAACTGATTTCATCACAAAAGAGCTGAGCTAAAAATCATCAGTGTTAAAACCATTTGTCATGGCTTAGAAGCCAAGATGTTTTTAATACTATGATTCCTTTGTGGACCCAATATTGAAGATGTGATTTAAACAATGCAAAACCCATGACATTTTGCATTTTGCCATGATTTGCAAAACATTGTATTTACTGTATATATCTTTCCACTGAACTGTTATTATTTAACCCTGTCTTAATATTGTTCTATAACAGAGGTCTTCAAACTTGGCAACTTTAAGACTTGTGGACTTCAACTCCCAAAATTCTCCAGCCAGCATAGCTCCAGCCAGCATAGCATAGCTGGCTGGAGAATTCTGGGAGTTGAAGTCCACAAGTCTTAAAGTTGCCAAGTTTGGGGACCCCTGTTCTATAACAACTAATTTCCAAAACAAACCAGATCTCTCCAGAAAAGGCTATCCTCACCTGTGATGGTTATTGTTGAAAAAGAAGAAGCCGCAAAGTTTTTTCTGTATTATGGATTCCTAATCTGCAGGTGGTGGCACCTGGATGATTCCTGGTTGATCCCTGGGCTGGAAAGTTAGGCAGAATTGGGTCTGGTAAATACTTAAGTGAGAGACTACCAAAAAAAAAAAAAAATGCCAGAAAGTCAAATGAACATCCGGGAAAGCAGCTACACCAAACCATTTTTTCTTTCTTTCTTTTTAAACCAACTTTAAACACAACTTTATGTGTCAGAAAGAAATAAAATACAAAGTAATGGAGGGGGGAAGTGTTGGGAGGGGACGGATCAAAGGGAGAAAGGATTTAAAAGTTACAAGGAAAAATATAGAAAAAAAAATACAAAAGGAATAATTTCCAACTTTCTTCAGCGTAGATATAACTACCAGTATATCTCTTACTCTAAGTTAAAACAAAAATGTAATATAAAAAAATGTTCAACTTAAACAATCAAATAATACTACAACTGTTATAATAAAATGATCTCTTACTCTAAGGTTAAACATAAACAGTTGTAGGATACACATATCTAATAGGGTGAAATATTTTTTTCACAGATTCTCACATTTACAAATGAATCAAGTTTGATTGAGCTACTGATACATTTTTTAAAAAGGTTTGTGCTAAACTTTGATTTTTGATCCACATTCCTCCAAATAATAAATATATTTATAAATAATCTTACTTAATGCATCCAGTTTTTGCAATTCTCCCAAATAAATGCATTCTGCAATTTTTTGTGTGTGAATACATTTCTGGATTCTTTTATTTATTTTCGGTTTGTTGTTACAATGAGAACTTGATTGATAAGACCATTTTTGGGGAAGGGATTTTATTCTTCCCTAATGTCCATTAAATATGAAATCACATTGCATAATGACATCATTGTGCAAATTGCCATTTGTGTCAAACTACATTCTATGCATATGATGCAAATTGATGCACAGGAGGTAATTTGCATGGAGGTAATTTACATAATAGCACCATTATGCAAATGATGTATATCATTGTGAATAAGGTATATTGTACTTTTTTTTTAGCGTAGAAGTGGCTCTTGTGGACTGCTTCGCATGCAATGGATACATCTGATATTTGAGGGATTGTCCAAGAAGACATGCTAAACTTTGCTTCAGTTTGTTAAAACAAGGACATTTCTGCATTGCAACATTTGGAGAATTGGAAATGTTGAGTACAGTAATAGCTAAGCTTCAGGATGAGTTTTGGTCCTCCCATTCAACTGTGAAATAAATATACAAGTAGTCCTCACTTAAGGACCATAACTGAGCCCAGAATTTTGGTCGTTAAGTCATTGCAGCCATTAAGTGGGTTACTACATGACTTGATTTGATTGTTTTTATGACAGTTATGATCCTTAAGTGAATCCATTCTCAAACGTTGCAAGTTGTAGTCATATGACTGGGTTGCTGCCACAGGTCATAAATGCGAGCCAGTTACCAAATCTGAAATGACATCACATGACTGGTTGTGGGTGCAAGAGTCATAACTTGGAGGTTGAACCATAAATATTTTTTCTTTGGGGGGGGGTCTGTCAGAACATTTAAATGAGGACTACCTGTATTTCTTTCCCAGCTTAATCCAGATGCCATTTCAAAAGTTAGGGCTTCTGGATTGCTGAAGAGATGACTCAGCTTCTCCAAATTTATTTTAATGGTGATTCAGAAGGTATCTATCCTTTGAGTGTTGATTCCCTTGTGTGAGACCTCTTCAACCCTCTCAATGCAATGAGCTCACTCTACTTCTGCTAGTTCAAATAGGGTTTTTTTTTCCTAATAGGGTTTAAGGCCATGATGGCGAACCTATGGCACGTGTGCCCAAAGTGGCACGTGGAGCCATGTCACCTGGCACGTGCGGCGTCGCCCATTCCTCTTCCGGGTTGCGCACGTGACAATCAGCTGGCCTTTGTGCGTGCGGCAGTTCTGGAAACTGGAAGAGCTGGTCTTCCGTTTTCCGGTGTGAGCATGCGCGTCAGCCAGCTGATCGGCGCATGCGCGGCAGTAACTGGAAGACATGCTGGCCGGCGCACATGTGCGTGCCATAGACCGGAAGTTCATTTTCCGGTGTGCTCATCTTCCTGGTCACGGCCCAGGCGAGTGTGCGCATGCACACGAAGCGTGCGCGTGAAGCGAAGTGCTCCCTTTTCTGCACTTGGTGCCGAAAAGGTTCACCATGACTGGTTTAAGGGCTTTGATTCTACAACATGCAGACTCAGGTGAATCACAATTCAAACAGCAGGAACAGGAGACAATGCTTTGTTCTCAGCACACAAAGGACGGTTGTGACCCTCTGTTGTCCTCTTGCTGAAGAACAATGATCAGCCTTCTGACTGGCTTGAGGGCTTGAACATTCATTTATATGTGACTAATGCCTGAAGTGATGTTCTCGGTTGGACATTTAGTGCATATGTTGCATTCCAAGATGTGATTCAGGCTTGAGATGAAGGTCCGTCCAGATAATGTCCAGATCTACCCTTACCTACATGGAAATGTCAACCAGACTCATTGTGAAGTGTAACTTCAACACTGATGACAAGGTCTTCTACACATCCCAGCACACAGGTCTCCTCAAAATATTGCCAAATGGGAACCTCCTCCAATATCTTATCTACGTTGCTTTTTTCCCACCAGCTGTCTGTTGGTCATTCAAACACCCCACATAGATGTGATGGAATGTAGTCTGGATTTCCAAGAGGGCGAGCCAAAAGGTAGTGAAGCTTAGAAACTGTGATAAGGAGGAAGAGGATAAAAATGGCTCCTCCCTAGCAATTCTCAGAGTGTAAATAGCTGCTTTAGTCTGGCAAGATTGATGTCAGGCACCAAGAGTGGGGCAATGATCAGTTCCATCACTCCATGTTGAAGTGGGGAGAAAGATCACACTCCCTTACCTGGGAATGCCTCAGAGCTCGATAGCAATAGCACTTAGACTTATATGCCACTTTATAGTGCTTTATAGCACTCTCTGGGCGGCTTATAGTATCAGCAGATTACTCCCAACAATCCGGGTCCTTGTTTTACTGACCTCAGAAGGATGGAAGCCTGAGTCAACCTTGAACCAGTCAGCATTGAACTCCAGACTTTGGGCGGAGTTAGTCGGCAATATTGCATTCTAACCACGGCTCGAAGCTTTTATACCTTCTGTTTAACATCTATATGAAATGGCTGGATGAAGTGATCTGTCAGCTTGGGCTTTGATATCAATATGTTGATGAGTGTAGATGTTAATCCTGGTTTGTGCAAGTGAAGCTGTCAATGTAATGATCTGGTGTCTGGTGCCTATTTGTGTCCTGCCCCATTTGATTTTTTATGAGGTTGTGGATGCACTCTGACAATCTCTCCTTTATCTCTTGCTTAATACAATCTTAACAGAGTTCATCCTGCTCAATGCTTGTCCAAAACTAAAGAAATCCTGGAAAAGTCCTGTTGATACCTTGACATCCTGTGAGTTCAAGTTTATTTATTGGATTAGTTTTCTATCCCAGCTGATTTTCCTACTGAGAAGCTACATTGTTTTAGCTTCACTGCAACAACCTACTGAAAGCTTCACCTGGGAGGCAGCAATTGTGGTTAAGGAATACATTAATCTATGTTGGGATGACTCTTGCCATAATTTCAGGATGGAATTGTGGCTTAAATTATGCTTCAGGGTGAGCACTTGAACCAAGAGTTATCTGATCCGGACTACAAGAGTCCAAGTGATTATTAGATAAAATGTAGCAGTCAACTTAATTTCTGCAGGCCATGCTTGTTGACTCTATATGTCCCACTATTTGAAACCATGGCTTGTTCCAGAGGTGGGTTTCAGCAGGTTCTGACCAGTTCTGGAGAACCGGTAGTGGAAATTTTGAGTAGTTCGGAGAACCGGTAAATACCACCTCTGACTGGCCCCGCCCACATCTATTCTCTGCCTCCCGAGTCCCAGCTGATTGGGAGGAAATGGGGATTTTGCAGTAACCTTCCCCTGCCATGCCCACCAAGCCACGCCCACCAAGCCACGCCCACAGAACCAGTCGTAAAAAAGTTTGAATCCCACCGCTGGACTTAGTTCCTAGTTTATTCCACAAACATCTTGTCTGTCATGTTAGCAGAGCTCATATACGAGATATGGAAAAAATGTTTGACAATAATTATTCCATTACTAATTGTTCAATAAACAACATTTTTCTTTTTTATCTTAAATAATTTTGATTTTTTTTTAAAGGCTGGTCAATGTCCAAATAAAACTTAATTGATTGATTAATCTATCGATTGATTGGTGATATGGAAGAAAGATAGGAAACTAAAGCAGTCTTTATCATTTCCATCTCTTGCAAGTATGAAGAGGGAGAATTGAATCTTTTCACACCTTACATGTGATGCACAGCCAGTCCAGCCTTTAAAACTTCTTTAAAGGAAATATTGGCATGGATGATAGCCAAGAATGTGTCTGGGAAGCTATCCAAAATAGTCTTAAATAATAAACCACAGTTGGTAGTTGGTACACTCAGCTACAGTTTATCTCCATTATTGGTCATTTCCTTTTTTCCTTTCCTGTAAAGGACAGTGAAGGCTCCCACCACATGCCAGCCTTTTCCATCATATCCACTCCAGAAGATATATTGAACTTCAGTTGTCATCATCCCCAGCCACCATGGGCTACACCTGATATACAGTAACTGCAGAGCATCAGAACTGGAACCCACACTTCAGATATAGGGCCAGTTTCCATCAGTCAATGGAACCTCCAATGTACAGGGTTAACCTGGCTCCCATGGCTGGCCCAATTGGCCTATGGTTCTTCAACAAAACCACCGCTTGAAGCCCTCCTCCCCTCCTCAACTGCTGGCCAAGGCAGGAATGGTTCCCTCTTTGGGCACCTTTTGTTATGAGATGTTGTGGAGAGTTTGGAGAAGAAAAAATCCAGTCTGGTTCTAAGCCAGGAGAAAGATCAGGGGTGGGTTCCTCCCGGTTCGGACTGGTTCTCCCAAACCGGTAGCAGCCCACATGATGACGTCACCGAACCAGATCAGTCGGTGCCGGTCCGTGGGGGCCACCATCTTTTTTTTTTTGAATTTTTTTTTGAATTTTTATTTATTTATTTTTCCTTCTGAGCGTGTTCAG
>QLTV01003443.1:541998-570109 GCA_003457575.1 Thermophis baileyi
CCGCCCTTCTGAGCATGTGCAGACGCCGGGTTCCGGCACTGTGCAGGCGGTCGCCATCTTTTTTTTGGTAAAAAAAAATTGGATTTTTTGTTACTGCGCATGCGCGTGCCCATGAGGTGCGCCCACGCGGCACGGGAGGGAGCGAACCGGCAGCGAGGTAAGTTGGAACCCACCCCGAGAAAGATGCTGGAAATAAAATGGAGACAGGCTGCAGGAAAGGAAGTCCCTGTTTATTTGGTCACCAGAAACTAGTGACAGCAGAAAGTTTCTGGGGTGGCTGACAAAATGGGGTTGAGAGTAGGTGGGTTTTTATACATTCTTTGGGGATTTGTGATTGAGATGCCTGTTCCTGTATAAGAATATGTCCTTTAATATTTTAATGCCAGATTCCTATAAGCGTCATGTAGGGCTCATGGCTGGCTCTACAGGCAAGAGGGGAAATGCAAATCCTAGGTATTTTGTTCCTCGGAGCTAATCTTGTCAGTTTGGACTCCTTGCCTGTTGTGTTGCTTATTTAGGGTTTCTGGCTGCTCTTTGCTTATGAATAGATTGGCTCAGTCTTTCTGAATGGATGCAAAATCTCCATTCCAAAAGACCAGCCTCCTCAAGCTTCTGCTTGAGCCTGTTTTCCTATGGCAGGAAGACTGGGGCTGCTTTCTGCCTTTGTTAAGATTTTTTTCTCCTCTTCTCCTTTAGGGGAAATATCGGCCTCTTTTTAATATTAAAAATAATATTTTAATCAGGGGGGGGGCTTCCTACAGTTCTATGAAAAGACTGTGGGTAGCTGAATCCAGGATAGCCCTGCAAAGCATTATGGACAAAAATGGCAAGTCTTCCTTAAACTGATCTCTCCCTAGTGAGTATTGGACACATCCATCTACTTTTCCTGACAACCAAACAGCCCTGGAATGTAATTTCTTTCATCCATGATGCATTTTGATTTCCCTATTTTGCCTACTGTCCTGGTACACACATTCTTCTATGCTTATCCATGTCCTCTTCAACTAAGCTGGCATTCACTAGCCAGAGGGAATGAAGCCACCAAGTATGGATCCAAAGATGACTCCAAGAGTGGGTGGGCTTCAGGACCCCTTTAATCCCCCAAAGTCCTTGCTTTGTTGATTCTCAAGACCGACAGATACTGTTGCCTTGCTGATTTACAAATCTGGTAGCTGTCACTGTTGCTGGGAGTTGTGGAAGGGTTTCCCATGTGCTCAGACCCAGTTTCTTTTGTTGGTTCAGGTGTCATTTTTTTCTTTTGTTTCCTTAACAACTTGGTTCCTTCTTAACTACTTCCCCTAAGGGATCTTTTCCTGGCGCCTGCCCCATCTTTAAGTCTGGCGGCTTCAGCCCAGTTTCACACAATCTCACAGCCTCTTAATCTCTTTTAATTTTGAACCTTTCCCCTTGAATTTTTTCAGTTATTGCTGAGTTTAGGATAATTTGATTTCTGGCTAAGCAATTGAGAGAACTTCATCACATGATGTTCTACGAAGAGTGTAAAGAAATGAATGAAATGCTACAGAACCTCTGAAAACTTCCAATCTAGAATGAAATGGAATAACTCAGGTTGTGTTTTTAACCTACTCAGAGAGGAATGTGTGCATGTTAGTTGATCCAAAATCTTCACCTTTCAGAGGTTGCTTGGGAATTCAGCTCGCTATATATAGAGGAAAGCACAGTCCATTAAGAAGAGTAAAAAAAATAAAGTAAGAACAAAGTGACAGTTGCTATTAAAAACAACAACCACAATCACCCAGGTCCAACTTCTCTATTTAGTGAACTCATGAAGCACAATAAAGTGCCAGATACTGCCTCCTGCTAGTTTTCCAAAATAATGCTGCAACATATTCACCAGTTGGAAAAAGACCCGTCACAGAGAAAAAGGGGTCAACCTATTTGCCAAAGTACCTGAGGGCAGGACAAGAAGTAATGTGTAGAAGCTTATCAAAGAGGGTCCAACCTAGAATTCAGGAGAAATTTCTTGACACTGAGAACAATTAACCAGTGGGACAGCTTGCCTTCAGAAGTCATGAGTGCTCCAATTCTGGAGGTTTTTAAGAAGAGATTGGCCAGCCATTTGTCTGGAATGGTGTAGCATCTCCTGCTTGAACAGGGGTTTGGATTAGAAGACCTCCAAGATCCCTTCCAACAGTAATTCTATATACTGTAATTCTGAAAGATGCACAAAAGTTCCTACTCCCTCAGAAAACTTAAGCCACATTTTTATAGCTCTCATGTATATTAATTGCTATGAATATTTATGACAAACTTCCCTGCTCCAGAGCACTTTCCATTCTTGTAAGAGCTTTTAATTTCCAGCCTTATCTTGGAGAGCAATGAAAAGCATGATATAATTTTTTTTCATTATTAGGGAGTAGGCTTGATATGGTTCCTTGCTGAGGCATTCACACTATCAAGATTTGGATGAGTATCATACAAGAATGTATATACTTCTGATATACATTCTCCCTTGCTGCCTATTTTGAAGATTTCAAACTGGTTCAACATTAGATCATCTGAAGCCACTTTTAATTTATCCTGCCCAATCCAATGGAATCTTGGAAAGTATATAATTTCTTTCCAACCTTCTATTAGGTTGGGCAGAATTTTGAAAAGGGTGTAGGACTTGAGTCTGCAGGATAGTTCTCCAAAACAATGAGACCAAATGTGGTGTGTATGCAGAAGCCAGCAAAAGAAAAACTGAATTTAAAATCAGACTGGATAGCCGACCTATTCTCCAAAGCACCTGAGGGCAGGCCTAGAAATAACAGGTGGAAGGTTATGAAAAGAGAAGCAACCTAGAACTAAGGAGAAATTTCCTGTCAGTCAGGACAATTAAATAGTGGAACTAGCTTGCCTTCAGAAGTTGTGGATGCTCCATCACTGGAGCTTTTTAAGAAGAGATTGGACAGCCATTTGTCTGGAATGGGATAGGGCAGTGATGGCTAACCTTTTTGTTGTCGCGTGCCAAAAGCGGGGGGAGCGCGGGGGGGTGGTGTCATGCATGTGCCCACACCCATAATTCAATGCGTCCCACCCCCGCACATGCGCATATGACACCCCCCTGTGCTCCCCCCGCTTTTGGCACGGTGGGCCCGGTAGGCCCGTTTTTCACCCTCCCCAGGCTCCAGAGGCTTTCTAGGAGCCTGGGGAGGGAGAAAATGGCCTCCCCCCTGAGGCACTCCTGAGGCCGGAAACAGCCCATTTCCCGACATCTGGTGTGACCGAAAGGCCCATTTTTCACCCTCCCCAGGCTCCAGAGGCTTTCCTGGAGGCTGGGGAGGGCGAAAACAGCCTCCCCCACCCCCCCGGAGGCCCTCCGGAGGCCAGAAACGCCCTCCCAGAGCCTCCACTTACCTCAAAACGGGCCGCGTGGAGACTCCTGGGAGGGGGGGGTGTGGCCAGCTGAAAATTAGCTGGCGCGCTGGAGCTGATCTATGGCAATGGCTCCCGTGCCAGCAGATATAGCTCCACGTGCCACCTGTGACACGCGTGCCATAGGTTCGCCATCCACGGGGATAGGGTCTCCTGCTTGAGCAGGGAGTTGGACTAGAAGTCCTTCAAGGTCCCTCCCAACTCTGTTATTCTGTATTCTGATCAGGGCTTTGGGAAGAAACATCTCCCCAAATTTCTCCCGTATGTTCCTATGAAAGTAATTGTAATTCTAAGGATTGAAGAGAATCTCAGAAGCTCTGCAGCTATTATCTACCTAATACTTCTGGCTAGGTTCCCAGTTACACCAAACCATAAGCCTTGGTTTGTGAATGACTATGGTTGTATTTGCACTACAGTAGTGGAATTCGCTTTTGGTTTTTTTGGTTTTCATCCAGTGAATGATAATTTGCTTTTAAAATATCTTTCAAAGCAGAATTTTGGAAGATCTTCCCGGGTAGAATTGTATGCAGGTAGTGCTCGACTTACAATCATTTGTTTAGTGACCCTCCAAAGTTACAATGATACTGAAAAAAAAAGAGACTTGCAACTTGTCCTTATACTTACAATGGTCACATGATTCCCACGATCATGTGATCAAAATTCGGGAACTTGGCAATCTATGTATTTACAATGGTTGTATTATGATGAGAGTCATGTGATCTCGTTATGTGCAACCTCCCAGCCAGCTTCTGACAAGCCAGTCAATGGTGGAAGCCAACTTTGCTTATTAACCATATGATTCAGTTAACAGGTGCAGTGATTTGCTTAACAACCATGACAAAAAAGGTCATAAAATCAGACACTCAATGCTTAGCAATAGAAATTCAGATCCCAATTGTGGTTGTAAGTTGAAGACTATCCGTACATTTTTTTTGTGCTGATTTAATGGTAATGTGTGTGGCACAATGGTATTTGTGAATGTGCTTTTTCCCCTTTCAAGGCCTTAATATGAAATTCTTCCTGGTAGGTGGGTTAGTTTCAAGAATTATTAATTTTTTTTCAACAGCAGTTGGATAATTTTTCCTTTCAAAGAAGAAATCTGGAGAAGCTATTTATTCAGTTCTTCTGATTACAGAATTAGTGGATAATTTCAAAACGTTCTCTGTCTCCAAATCAAATTCACACTTTTGCATTATGCTGAAACTTAAACAGATCAAATTATGTCTTGATACATCCTCTCCAAGATAAAGAATGATTGAATTAAACAGTTTAGTGAATAAGGCACAATTGACTGAGGTCTTCCAATAAACTAAATTAGGGACCCTGGTTTGTTACCAGCAATAGCTGTGTTCACCTAAAATGTGTGAACTATTTTAATCCAATCATGCTTTGCTTGCATCTGAGCTGTGTTCTGTAGTTTCTCCTCCCCACTCCTTTTTCCCCAAGCTAAACTCAGGTATATTGCCAATCAGGGTTTGTTTAATCACATTCACTTTACTAAAGCACAACTGTATTTATAACAAATTCAGCTGAGACCAAGAATCATCTGTTATTATTTATTTATTAAATTTATAAGCCACTCATCCAGGGGTGAAATCCAGCAGGTTCTGACAGGTTCTGGAGAACCGGTAGCAAAAATTTTGAGTAGTTTGGAGAACCAGCAAATACCACCTCTGGCTGGCCCCAGAGTGGGGTGGGAATGGAGATTTTGCAATATCCTTCCTCCAGGAGTGGGGAGGAAATGGGGATTTTGCAGTATCCTTCCCCTGGAGTGGGGTGGGAATGGAGATTTTGCAGTATCCTTTCCCTGCCACGCCCACCAAGCCACGCCCACCAAGCCACACCATGCCCACCAAGCCACGCCCACAGAACAGGTAGTAAAAAAAATTGGACTTCACCACTGCACTCATCTCACTTTGCAAAGTGACTCTGGGTGCTTACAGTTAAAATCTTTGTTTTGACTAAACCAGAAGTCACCTTATGACTAAGTGAAACATAAGAGTAGTTTATATACACACACACACACACACATTCCAGATCAGCTTCAAAGCACAATTTGACCAGTTCATTTGCAGCTGGTTTTGCACAACACATCACACTTATTTAATGCCAAGCTTGTGTGTGTGTTTGGTTTCTGGCTGGCTTGTGTGCTATGTGATTGCAACCAACTTGGTTAACTTCTGGTTCAGTACCAGCAACTGCCGTGCCACCTTCCATCTGCTGGTTGCTTGGGCTGGAAGTGCTGCAAATCTATCTTCTCTTATCACTTCATGGCTTTTCTATCAGGGATGTCGGCAAGGTATGATCAAGAAAGTCAAGATGGCAGTTCCAATGGTGCAAACAAACCTCTGCATGTTTTTTAAATGCATCACGATGCATTTAAGAATGGCCAGAGGTTGATCCAGCTGCCACAGCCATTTTGAATTTTGGACCAAAACTCTCCAGATATCCCAGGCTCCTGTCTCTGCAGACTTTGTCTTCATCTGCTAAAAATGAATTCCTGGTGTGAAAAGACACTTTCCCCACCTTTGCATAATCCCAGAGCCCTTTATTAAATGCAGATATGTTTTCATTCAGCTCATCCTGTTAGTGATGGAAGGATGTGTACGTATTGGTTGCTACAGTAACCAGGGCTGGAGAATGACAAACCTGACTACGATCAGCCAGCAGGAGAGATTTACTCACAACTTCTGTGGGCCTGCAGTGGCAGCGTTGCTGGCAGGCTGGAGCCAGCTGGAGAATAGAGAAACATTGCCACTTCCGCCTCTTCCTTTCTTTATCCTAGTTGGATTCGTACAACATACTAAGCTTAGTGTTTCATGCAAACCAAACTGTGACCTCTTCAGTGAAGCAAATCATCCCACAATCTCTATGCCACCATAAGGAGCCGTGGTGGCACAGTGGTTAGAATGCAGTATTGCAGGCTAATTCTGCCGACTGCCAGGAGTTCGATCCTGACCGGCTCCAGGTTGACTCAGCCTTCCATCCTTCCGAGCTCGGTAAAATGAGGACCCAGATTGTTGGGGGCAAGAGGCTGACTCTGTAAACCGCTTAGAGAGGGCTGTAAAGCACTGTGAAGCGGTATATAAGTCTAAGTGCTAGTGCTATTTAACAGAGAATTGAGGAGTCCAGATTGCCAATCCTGAACTAATCACAAAGATGTTCAGAAAAGGTGGACCATCTTTTAAAGCTTCCATCCAATAGAGCTGTTGAGATGTTGTAGGTAGTCATTAATGTTCAAACACAATGGGACCAGAATTTCCGTTGCTAAACAATAGTAGTTGTTAAGTGAGTCAGGCCCAATTTTACTATCCCATTTTTTTCACTGCAATTGTTAAGTGAATCACACAGCTGTTAAGTGAATCCAACTTCTCCTATTGACTTTACTTGTTAGAGGCCAGCTAGGCAAGTTGCTAGGATGTTACAACTGTTGTAAATACATACCAGCTGCCAAGCACCTGAATTTTGATCACATGACTATGGGGATGCTGCAACGATCATAAGTGCGAGAACAACTTTTTTTTCCCAGTGCTGTTGTATCCTCAAACAATCAATAAATGGTCATAAGTCGAGGGCAACTTATAATCATCATGTTGGAGAGTGAATACAGTTAGTCCTCAACTTATGACAGTTCATTTAGTGATTGTTCAAAGTTACAACGGTTCTGAAAAAAGTGACATACCATTTTCAGTTACCATTCCAGCATCCCCATGATCTGGTGATCAAAATTTGGACGCTTGGCAACTGGCTCATATTTATGACGGTTGCAGTGTCCCGGAGTAATGTGATCGTCTTTTGCGATCTTCTGACAAGCAAAGTCAACGGGGAAGCCAGATTCACTTAACAACCGTGTTACTAATTTAACACGTGATTCACTTAACAAATGTAGCAAAACAAAAGTCATAAAATGGGGCAAAACTAACTTAACAAATTCCTTGCTTAGCAACATAAATTCTGGGCTCAATTATGGTTGTAAGTCAAGGACCACCTGTATTTTTGAATATTGGTTGGGGGGGGGCGTTTAAAGACAAAAGGAAGGCCAAGTGATGCCTTAAGTCTCTGCAAGGCTTGAAAATCACTTTGCTCCTTACTGGGGCTTTTTTCTTCAGAAAAGGAGAATTCAAGCCATGATATTAAGAGTGTATCTGAAGCATTGCCTGAAGAGGAAGCTTGCTCTAAGGGGCTTCATCAGGCTGTTGAAACGATAAACCCTTTAACCATCAAGCCTCATTTTTATCTCTGAGCATATTAATTAAAATTCAGCTTTAAAAAAAATAATAATAACAAAATGGAAAACTCTTCTCTCAGCCTGGGCCAGAAAGCAATCTGTTTGTAGTGAGAGCAGCACACCCTTACTTTCTTCAGGGGATAAAGGAACCTCTGGCTGTTTTTGCAAGGAAAAAAAAAAGCAGATTTCATTTGCAGAAATTTACTCACAATCATCATTACTAGCAGGCAGCTGACATGTTATTTGAAACCGGAATCACCTTTCGGGGAGAGAAAAGGACAACATGACAACAAACCCAAACAGTTACAGCTGGCTTGCGACTGTCTTGTGCACAGCAATGTCACGATGGTCCAGGTGTTATTTTAGTTTCTAAGATGCAGGAAACACTCGGAATATTTCATCTTCAGGCAGAGAAAAGCTGTTGCTCTCTGAAGTTTTGCAATGGCAGCTTCAGGATTTGAGGGATGTTGTGGGCAACCCAAATGCTCATAGCTGTGTTTGAATCACACACTTTATCTGAGTTACAAATCTAACAGCTGTATTTCCCCATCTTGCTAAGCTTGGTTGATTGTAACCTGACTCTGTTTCTTTCTGCCCTGACATCAGATCCAAGCCCAAAGATGACAGAAGTCCAATCCTTTACTAGCTTATACTAAATGTCTGTGGAGATTCTCAGTCATCCAGGTCATGGTTGTCCCAAAGGTGCTTTTTCAAGAGGCAACTGGACTTTCTGGTTTTTCTTTGAAGACATTTCGCTTCTCATCCAGGAAGCTTCTTCAGCTCTGACTGGATGGTGGGGAATAGAAGTATATAGAAGGAGTATAAATCCTTCCATTCCCCACCATCCAGTCAGAGCTGAAGAAGCTTCTTGGATAAGAAGCAAAACATCTTCAAAGAAAAACCAGAAAATCCAGTTGCCTCTTGAAAAAGCACCTTTGGGATAGCTTATAGTTAATGGGCAGAATCTGATCAAGCTACAAGTCCTCAACTTATGACCGGTTGCTTAGCAACCATTCGAAGTTATAATGTACCACCCCAGCCAAGGTACTTATGACCAGTTCCAATGGCTGCCCCAACCTTGTGGTTAGTCAAACCTCATTACAGTTTTGGGTGTGCTATGCAACACAACCACATATATTTCTGGCCTCATTAGAGCCAGAGGATTAACAAGACGTTGGAATTCTTCAAATTCAAAGAGGCCTTCAAAAGTTCATCCTTCTCAACGATGTCCCCTCCAATCTTTTCATTTGGTACAATCCAACTTTCATGCGTTATTTCCTAAATAGACTGACACTGCTGCTGCGGCTGGGGTGTTTTGCATAAACACCATTATCCTACAGATTAGAATTTTGTTTAGGTTTCTTCAGAATAAAAAGAAGAAGAAATAACCTAATTGATAAAGCAGCCTGAAGGTGAAACAAATTTCTGACTTGATACATCGAGCGGCCCTGGTTGACTTTAGATAAATCTGCACCCTTGTCAATATTTTTATTCAAGCTGAACAAGTTGTCCAAACTGAACTTCTAATTGCAGCCTGATGTACTCCAATTTAGCTGTAAAAGTGTAAAAGAGTGTAAAATCTGCATTGATTTCAACAAGGGGTGAGCATGCAGAGCGCTAGCACTAAACAAGCTGATACAGATTCAGGATAATTCCCTCCCACATTGTTTGATGTTGATCAGTCTCTAACAAAAATTAATGTTCTAGGGCTATTTGGAAAAACTTTATGGCACCATAGATCCCATAAAGCAGTATTTCTCCCCATGCTGTTTTGGGGGAATTCTGGGAGTTGAAGTTCATACAATTTGAAACTTCCTGAGAAACACATTAAGACCTTAAATCTGGAGGGTGAATTTTCCCATTGTTCATTCAACAATGGAACAAACTGCCTCAGAAGGTGGTGATCTTTCCTTTGCAGGAAATGGAGTGTTGATAGTCCTGTCATTGATGCTTATAATAGATCCCTGAACTAGATGATCTCATAGCTTCTCTCCATCCCTTCCATTCTGTCATCCTATGAAAGGATTTAATCCCGAACTTCCTGCTTAGTGATCTCTATTTGCTCCTTAGAAAGATTTTATCTTTGAAAAGAAAGAATTGTCACCATTCCTGTTTCCTCTCACAACACTATCCACACGTGTTTTCTTTTTAAAAAATGAATATTATGGTTAAGAAGGGAATCAGAATGGACACAGAGGGGGTGATTTATCAGCACATGCAAGAAACATCTAAGAAATGCAATTTCCTTCTTGTTCAAAAGTATTTTCTAGCAACATACTCTACCCAGGTGCCCTCAGATGTACTGAACAATTTTCCTTAGCTCTAATCATCTGGTATAATTCAAGGAAATCATTAGAAATCCCCTTGGAGGCAGTTGGGCAACAGCAAGTGTGAATGCCTTGATTGGGTTCAAACACCATGCTAATCCAAGCAGCACTTTTTTGGGGACTTAATGTGTTGCAGGACTCCAGTTGTTATGGTCTGTAAGCTCTGGTTTTCATAAAATCTGTTTTATGAATCAAGCCAACTGTGGCTTATTCAGTAAAAGATATTAGGGCTCAGAATGAACTAAGACTTGCAACAAATGCCAAAAATAATTTTAAAAAGTTTCTTTAAACATATAAGAAACATGAAACCCCCCCCCAAAAAAAAACAATAGGTCCCCTAATGGGAGAAGATGGCAAGGAGGCGATTGGTGTCAGGGAGAAAATGGAACTGCTTAATTCATTCTTTGCATCTGTCTTCACACAAAAGGAAAAAAAAAATGGTCCAGCCTATCAAAAGCAGCACTGTAGGATATAAAATAAGAATGCAAGTCAAAATAGACAACTATTGATTGGAATGGTATAAGGCTCCTGCCTTGAGCAGAGGGCTTTGGACTAGAAGACCTCCAAGGGATCCCTTCCAATGCTATTATTCTATGTTCTCTGTGGGACCATCTTTCCCTAAGGATATCTAACTGTCCTACCAGATCAGATAGGGTGGGCACTCACTTGGTCCATTCTCCTAAATATTGCCACCTTATGGGAGCTAGGAAGCATTCCTTTACCTTGGCAGTCCATGCCCTATGGGGCACCTTGCCTTTTAGTATATGGCAGGTCTCTACTCTCTTAGCCTTCCTTAAAGCTTTCAAGCCCTGGCTGAAAGCACTGGGAGAAAAGATAGGATAATTGCACATTAGAAGATTGACTCGGCACCAGGTTGTTATTTTTAATATTTTAATCTGTTTGGTTTTGTTGTTTTGATATTATTATATATATTGTTTTAACTTTGGATTGGAAGGTGCTTAGAATTGCAATGGGAGATGTAAAAGTTTTATACAAATAAATGAATAAATAAAATATTAATACAATGTGCAGATCAACCCATTGGTTAAGATTAACTTAGGCTACTGAATTAACCCATGGTCTGGGTTGAGAGAGTACTGCTTAAGCATGTTGTGAGAACTCAGCCATTGAATCATCAATTAGCCAGTCATATTTTAATTTCAGGGTTTATGCAATCCTTCAGCTTGTAGTGTCCTGTGAACCCAGGACATTGTACTAATGGAAGAAGACATATTTCAACTAATCATGGCTAAGCCATTGTCTCCTGTTGCAGTTCTTGACCAGCCTTTGCTTGGAGAGCTGTCTAAGGTGCTGAAACTAAGCCAAGCACCATTCCTCTAGGACAGGGGTGTCAAATTTGCGTCATCACATCAGCGTCAAGTGATGTATTGGGACTATTTTCCCCTTCGCTAAACCGGGTGTGGGTGTGGCCAGTGCGTGACACATCCGGCCCGCAGGCCCCAAGTTTCAGCCCTGTTCAGGATCAGCAACCGAGAGGTGCATGCAGTTACTTTCAGAGAGTCATAACATAGCCCTCACTTGACACATTTCTAGCTGCTGATCCTCCAACCAAAATTGATGTAACTGCTAAACCCACCCTTTCATTATGTCTCTCCCTCCAAAGCTTACTTGTTTGATGAAGCTCAAGACTCCATGATTTCAACTTCATTGCAGAGAAAAGAAGATGAGGACAAGTCACTGCAATTAAATTGACATTTACCTGTCAGTCTGTGTTCTCTCTCTGTCCCCCACCAATAATGGTAAGAGTCTGTGTGAATTCAGGTGGATGGGAAATTCTCAGAGGCAACCTGTCCTTGTTCAATGCTGATGGTTGATCTGGATCTGGGAAACAATGTTGATACTCATGGTGTCATGCAAGCATCACTTCCAGGTGAGATATTTCAGCCTGCTATTTTCAGGATGTCACCATGAAAAAGCTGAGTCATCTCCCTTCACACACTCTCTGGCACACTCTCTGTGTGTTTCATCAAAACGAGGAGCAAAGTTTATCTTTTCTAATGCAATTCTGCAGTCTTGCAGAGCTGATGGATATTTCCTTTCCCTACTGGCAAAAATCCTATTCTTCCACTGCTTCCTGGGTTTCTGCACTCAATTTCTAGTACCTGTGTGTAGGCTTTGACCTTCAACCACCCTCAGTAGCAGCCATGGTTGGAGGTCCAAGAAAAGAGGATGGAAAATTTGCCAGACTGTCTTTTACCCTCCACCAAGGGTTTCAAAGGCAGGCAGAGAAGTAGCTCTCTAGCCAGAAACCACGTCCCAACCTGGATGATGATGGGCTCTCAGGCAAGGACATCTGTGGCAGAGGGAGGTTACAAAAACCCATATGGCAGTTGCAGATGTTCCACTGAAGCCTCATTCTTTTTACATGCATTGTGCATGTGAAACATGTAAAAAAATCACATGGAGCTTCATTCACACATTTGTGGCCACATTGTTCAACTTCTGCTGTAGGCAAAGTGGTCCCAAGAACATGACCATTTGCTTACAGGCATGGAAACAACTTCCCCCAATTCTTGGCTTGGTCATCTTCTTGGTACTCTTGTTCAGGGTTCCTCAGTTCTTCACCCTCATGTTGATTTTGTTGTGTCTCCTGGAATTTTTTTGCTCCCCATCTGCTCGACTCTCAGCTCCTCCTCTCCCCATTTCTGACAGCTTGCTGACTCAGCAATTATCTATTGGCTTAGAGGCTGGATTTGCACAACTTGCTTATCCCAGCAACTAAATTAACATGTTTTTTTTTTGGGGGGGGGGGTTTCACACCAGACCATATAAGCCAATCAATTGCATTGGATTTGTGTAAGAGTGTCAGTCACAAAATATCCAAATGATGTCAAACCCTGCCTTACTTGTGAGTGAAAGCAGCCACTGAGCCTTTGACATAGTCATTGGCTATGTTCAGACAACTTTTTATCTCACTGAATGCAGGCTGTAAGTAAATGTAACAATTACTGTGTTCTGCAACCCAGGTATTCTGAATTATTGAGCTGTCTTATCCTATCCTATCCTCAATAATGCCATGCCCCTTGCATTTTTTTTCTAAAGTGTGTTCATCCATCCAAAAAAGTTTTCCCTCCACACTTTTCCCTCCAGTGCTTTGGATTAGGTTTTCAATCTCCCTATCCCTGCTTTGTAGCACAATAAAGCAAAAATGCTAGAGCTACCATCTCTAAACTACAAAAATATGGATTGCCACCAGAGGGCGACAGAGCTTTGCGTTTTTCTGCATCCTTTGCTGACATCTAGTGGTCATCTGAAGTTTTGAAGTCCAGGAGCCGAGGTGGCGCAGTGGTTAGAGTGCAGTACTGCAGGCTACTTCAGCTGACTGCTAGCTGCAGTTCGCAGTTCAAATCTCACTGGCTCAAGGTTGACTCAGCCTTCCATCCTTCCGAGGTGGGTAAAATGACCCAGATTGTTGGGGGCAATATGCTGTGAACCGCTTAGAGAGGGCTGTAAAGCACTGTAAAGCGGTATATAAGTCTAAGTGCTATTGCTATTGCTATATGGTAAGCATATTAGATGCCTCCTGTACTTCCCATGAGAACATGACTAGCTTTTTCTTGGAATTGCTCTATTTTCTTAGAATAATCCACTCTTCCCAAATGTAGCTGCCATCCCAATTACAACCTGTGTGTTCAGCCAGACTTAAATCTGAGCCAGAGGAAAATTGAAATTTGCGTTAATTGCTTTATAATGCTCTAATGGAATCTTTTAATTTTTTTATGTGCAATAAGAAGCATTCCTTGAGAAAGGACATGGTCCCTCCGGCCTAACTTAAATACTTTTATAAAGGAACTGTTTTGTTTTGTTTTGTAGGGGGCCAGAATATTCTGGCAACAACCACCAGGGGGCATGTTCTAAGCATCTAGGAAATTTATGCCTTCAAGTCAGTTTTGACTCCCAGCAAAAACACCCAAACTTAGCATATCCTAATCCTTCCAAAAAGGGCAACTTAATGTAATTTGTCAAATCTTCTCAAGAAACATACCCTTCAGGAAAAGGAACACACTGCTATCTTATTCTTTAAGAAGTACTCCTGGCTAGGATATTTTCAAATCTTATTTAATGGTGTTAGCTTCTACAATCCATATAAAATTTAATTTAGGCTGTTATATGAGGCCACGAAGCCTCTCAGATAAGCATCAGGGAAGATTTAACTTTACACAAGACTTTAAACACATTGCAAATCCTTCAAAGCGCTACAGTTACGGATGGACCTGCCCACTTTGCTTTCCACAGCGTTTAATATTTGGTTTTAAATAAATTTCCTCCTACTACCCTTACGAAGGAACAAGTACAGTTTGCTATGACTTTTTGAAATATGTTATGTTTGTGTCAAAAAAAAAAAAAGAAGAAGGCAAAAGGGTTTCTCCATTCATTCCTTCAAGCTCAATAGGCAGAGATAATTCCTGTACAGAAAAATATTGTATTCTGCCATGAAGCTGTTATGGAAAGGCAGAAAGAAAGAGGTAGAAAATTTAATTCAGCATCAGAAACACCGAGGAACATACAGGATTTTAGAGTCAAGTTTTAGGGCTGAAACATCATAGAGCCTAAAGACTTAGGTGTTAAGAAGTTTCCAGTCACCTGCTTTGATTCTACAAGCCTCCCTACCGCAACTAACTTTTTGATCCCACGGTAGTCATTTTGTGAATGTGCCCATGAGGTACTCTCAAAATTCCAAACATCATCCTGAGCTGAAAAGGTTATCTGCCTATGTCCCAAACCCTTGGGAGACATAAATAGTTACACACGGTGACACCTTGGTACCAGAGGTGGTATTCAGCTGGTTCGCACCAGTTCGGGCAAACCGGTAGGGGAAATTTGGCGTGGGTCGCCGAACTGGTAGCGACCTCTGCCTGGCCCCACCCCCCGCCCACCCGGGTTCGCACTGGTTCAGGTGAACCAGTAGGGGAAATTTGACCTGGTTCACCGAACCGGTAATGACCTCTGGCTGGCCCCGTCCCCGCCCGCCTGGTTGCCCGGTTGCCCAGTCACCCGGTCGCTGCTCGCCCCCCCCACCTGCTTGCCGCTTGCTCGCTCGCTCCACCCGCCCGCTCGTTGCTCTCCCCTTCTGCCACCCGCCTGCTCGCCCCGCCCACCCCCACCCTATATATGTTGCCTTTGCTTCACCATGCGGCTCAGCTAATCGCAGCCCTTGTCGTGAGATGTCTTTTTTTTTGGTGTGGCTGGACTCCAGCCACACCGAAAAAAAGACGCGGTGGCTGCAGGCTTCTTGCAGTGAAAATTACCGACCTCTGGCTCTGCTTGGCTTCTCAAACATGCTGCCACTGTCACCGCCCTGTTCTACGCGCAGGCTGTGCATGCGCACCCCATTGCCTGCTGCGCCGCTTCGCTCGGACTTGCCTGGGAAAGTTCCTCCGCCGGCAGTGTGTTCGAGAAGCCGAGTGGAGCTGGAGGTCGGTAATTTTTCTGTAAGAAGCCTGCAGCCGCTGTGTCTTTTTTTCGGTGCGGCTGGAGTCCAGCTGCATCGAAAAAAAGATGCGGCGGCTGCAGGCATCTTGCAACAAGGGGGGTGAGATGCGGGCTGGTGGGGAACCCAGCGGTGATGGCTAAGCCCTGGCTTACCTTCCCTGGCAGCCAGCCGCAGGAGGAAAGTAAGGTCCCGGCCGCAGGATGAAGAAAGAGGTGGTCGTGGGGGAGGAAGCGGGGAGATTAAGGGCTAGGGCCTCTGAAGGAGGGGAAACAGGGCGATGCATCGCGCTTAAGGGAGAGTGGGCGGTGAGCGGGCGGAGGCTCCGAGGCCTCGGGGAATGGGTGATGTTAAGGAAAAATATAGTATTCAATTTTTTTCTCTACCGGGTTCTATGGGCGTGGCTTGGTGGGGGGTCATGTGACTGAGTGGGCATGGCCAACTAGATGTCACTCACAGCAAGGTGCTGCCCCTCAGTCACATGACCCGCCCACCAAGCCACGCCCACAGAACCTGTAGGGAAAAAATTTGAATACCACCACTGCTTGATACTCAACTGTTTTGAAATGTATCACATTTGGTACTCAACACATTTTGATGCAAAATTTTTGTCCCAGTACTCATTGTTTGTTTGATACTCAACACACAAGCTCAAACTTGTCAGTGTCCACTCCCTGTGACTCACTATGTTATTCCTTATGGGAAATATTTCTTTGGTACTCATCGTTTTTGGTACTCATCACACCTCCTGGAATCAATTAACAATGAGTACCGAGGCATCACTGTATTACTTTCTCCCAGCTCTCTTTTCAGCTCTATCTTGTTCATTTAGATATTGTGAAAGTTGGCAAGTTCTGATAAAACAACAAATCCAACAAAATTCTTATCTGGCTCCACTCTTTGGTGTACCAGGATGAGATGCCGCTTGAAGTTAGAGCTGATATCAAAGCAGCTTCTCTGTGTGAAGTTCTCCTTCCTTGCCACACAATATCAATCTGCACTCATTTCTCCATTCTCTTTTCACATTTCTGGCTGGCACAAGGTGGGAAGTCATCCTAGCATGTGGCAATGAGCATTGGGAGTCAAGCTTGACTTGAGGGAGATTTTAGCATTTGAATGCTCTTTCTGCAGCCAAAGATAATGATTCCAGGTGATCAGCAACTGATCTCCAGGTGAGGAGTGAAGAATAATAAATGGAAGCTTATGGTACTTTCATAGGTTGCCATTTCCTCTCCTCAATCCCTCCAAATGCTTTTGAAGATATGATTGTCTTCATCTCTGCCAGTCTTGGACACAAGGGAGACATAAAACACCAGCTCCCAATCACAGAAGCTGCCAAAAGTATTGTTCACTAACTGTCTAGTCCCTAACTTACAACAGGCCCTAGATATTTTTTTTTGAAAACCTTGCCCCCTTCAGAGAGTTGTACTAGAGGTGGGTCAAAAAGTCAAGAAAGTGATCATGAATATATGTAGGCCTCGACTTACAACCAAAATTGCTGTTGCTATGTGAGATGTTTCTTAAGTAAAATTTGCCCCATCTTATGACCTTTTCTTGCCACCTTGCTTAAGTGAATCATTTCAGTTGTTACTTTAGTAACAGGGTTGTTAAGTGAATCTGGCTTCCCCATGGACATTGCTTGTCAGAAGGTCGCAGAAGGGGATCACATGACCCGGGATGCTGCAACCATCATACCGTAAGTATGAATCAGTTGCCAAGCATCTGAATTTTGATCACGTGATCATGGGAATGCCGCAATGGTTGTAAGTGTGAAAAGCGGTTATAAGTCACTTTTTTCAGTGCCGTTGTAAATTAGAACGGTCACTAAACAAACTGTTGTAAGTCGAGGACTACCTGTATACAGTCAAAGAGCTGATACTTCTTAATGGGACACACATGCATCTTATGGAATAAGAAGGGGCAGAGTTTTAATCTAATGGATGCAATTGACATCTTTATTTTGGGCAGCCCCCACACACACTGCAGCTGCATACACTAAAGGCGGAAATGGTTATTCCTTGCCAGTGTTTGCAGTACATGTTAATATGATTTGTAGGCCATTTTGCAAAGCTTCTGAGCTGCTTGCATAAGGCAACAGCTGTCTGGTCCTCAAGATGGCACCAGCTCCATGGAATACCAGCTATCCATTAGCCACCAGTAACGTGGACCATCAGCTGCCTGGTGATCTGTGATAAGAACAACATGGGTGGGTTGGGAAAAGTGATGTAGAAAGCCTTAAAAATCAACTTTTCAGGAGCAAGTTGGAATGCCAACTAAAGTCACATGGCACATCTATTACCAGTACTATAGTTCCATCTATCCCAACTAGATCAATTCCAGATATGTTGGGACTAAAAAAAAATATCTAAGAATTGCCAAACAACTGTGGGCAATTTTATGACAAATTGGCAGCCACAGGGGACCTCCCTTTGAACAGATCCCCCCAAAATAGCTGCCAATGTATGAGATCTAGATATCTATGTTTATTAAAGAATTGATCACTGTTGGTCCTTCAATGCATGTAGCTCTTTTCCTGTAACTGTGTTCACACAGCTCACAAACAAGCCAACCAGACTTTATCCTAGTGTGCTGTGAGAACCTAACCACATTTGCTTAGTGCAGAGTTCAGCATGCTGGATAGATCCAGAAAAATAAGCTTAGTGAGCAAAGATAAAGGTGTAGGTTTCCCCTGTCCAATTGTGTCTACCTCTCGGGGGAAGTAGTCATCTCTGTTTCTTAGCCAAGGGAGCCAGCATTGTCTGAAGTCTCTTCCATGGTCACATGGCCAGCATGACTGTACAGCCAAGGTGCATGGAATGCTATTACCTTCCCACTGAAGTGGTCCCTATTTATCTACTCGCATATGCATGCTTTTGAACTGCTGGGTTGGCAGGAACTGGGGCAGGTAACGGGAGCTCAAACTGTTTGTGGTGTTCGGGTCTCGAACCCAGGCTGTCAGCGTTCCAGCTAACAAGCTCAGCATCTTTAACCGCTGAGCCATCTCACCCCCTCTCCCCAACTTAGTGAGCATGGCTCATATAAACCTGGATGTGAACCTAACCCTAATTAATTAAAATCCCCAAAGGTCATATTCTTCCATTTGACCAGCTGAGGAGCCCCTTTCTAGGTGATGGTGGTGATGATGGAATGGGAGAGAACTAGTGGCATCCAGATGTCCCCCTCCCCTTGTTTTGGGAAATCTCCCCCTTCTTCTTTAGCAAGGATTTGTTTTTATTAGCCTCTGTTCTCCATTGTTCTGATTATTTTCTGTTTGTTGTTCCCCGTGATATATGGTTTTATTGATTGCCACAGCATTCTAGCTTTTGCGATTATTTTCTCCCCATAGATGTTAGCTGTCTTAAGGAAAAAGCAGGGCAACATTTTCCACCACAAGTCAATCATGCCCTTTTTGCTAATCAAATTGCTTTTTGATTCAGCCTGAAAATTAAAAGGCTGTGTCAGTGAGACAAAACCGCCAAACGTAAAGTCACATCAGTTGCGAAGTCATGTTTGCATCTTAGAACTCCGACCATAACTGAGCCCAGTTGTCGCTTATCCATAGGGTTATTATGGGATGTTTTATCCCTAATGCAGCTGCAGAATTTCAGCATTTGCATAGTATATTAATCCCTGGATAGTGCCCATATTGGACACTTATTAATTGCATTTATGAGAATATAGCTGTATTATTGTGTGCTAGTCTTTCTCTGCTAATTGCTTTTAATTACAGTTTCTTTCTTCCTGCTTATTATCACATAGACACTAATTTGCCATTATTGGTAGAATGCATTGAAGCAGGGATGGCAGCTCAACTAATGATGATCTCTCACTCGCAGTCATTCATCTTATAATGAACGGAGCCTTCTAAGCCAATAGATCTTATGGAAGCTATTCCAGATGTGTTGGGGTTTCAACCTTCCCAGCCAGCCCTGGAAGGTTGGGAACTGAAATCCAGAACATCTGGTGGAATACTAAAACAAAAAAAAAACAAAAAAAAACCAGCTCTCATGTGATCCACTAGAGGGCAGCAGTACCTGGTTAGCCCAGCCTCCTGTTCCAAACTGCTACTGTGAGGAGACTCACAAGCAGGGCAGGACTGCAGATGTATTTATCTTTCTTTTTCTTTTGTCTTTGGCCTTTGTTATACCGTCTCTAAACATGGGAGCTCCATTTATCTACAATAGCAATTGGATCTGCTCACCGTGCATAAATAAGCTCAGTTTTTTGATCTGATAGGAATAAGCTGCTGCTCCCCTGGTTACCTCAAAGCAAGGCAACAGTATTCTGACATAAGCGCTGTGTGGTTTTTGTGTCTGTCAAATGCACAGAACCCCTAAGGTGAAGCCTGATGGGTTGGCTCCTGACTTGATGTGTCATGTCAATTTAACCACTGGAGTTAGTCTGTGTGCTGCAGGGGTGGGAAACTATGACCCCTTTACCATCTGTGGACTTCAACTCCAAGAATTCCTGAGCCAGCATTATTCCACCACTTGCAGGAGAGGGTTTCTTTTCCCTCTCCACTCAAAGAGACGCTTCATTCCCCTTTCATCAGCTGTCCTGGTGGTCCATGTTTGATCTTTGGACCATTCCTCTCCATTGTCAGAGGGTTCTCTTCCCCCCTTCAAACGTTTCAGGAACATTCTGTGACATCACAGTAGCTTAGCCAATAGGCATAATCAGTGGGAGGCAAGAGCTGCCTTGAGCATCTCTGGGCAACCTCATAGTTTGTGTGGGTGACGCCTCCCAGGCCAAAAGATACTTGGCTTCCAAAGCCTGGCACTCATGGTATGTTAGATCTGTTCATACATACATGAGAAAACAAATGCTGGGTTCCCATAATATGGTAAGCCTCGAACCCACTACTCCATGGCCGGCTGGGCACCAGCTCTCTCTTAAAGGGAGAGCTGCTGCCCAGTCTGTTAAAAAGCTCTGTTACCCCCTTCACTGAAGTAACAGATGTCGTCCTCTTGATATCAAGAAGGACACGAGAATCTTCACACTCTTTGCCTATACAGAGATTTCTCATTTGGAAGTTGAGCCCTTGCTGGAATTTTTTTTTTAATTTAATCATCTGAATAGTTTTACTAACTAAAGCTCTCTGAGACTGGTTAATCTTGAGATTAACTGGTTTCACTCTATGCTGCTACTGGAGAAGACCAAATTCAGTCTACCGATACCTTAGTAAGATCTCCATCGGTTTATCACAATTATCTAATCATATTAGTATTATTGATTATGCATTTGTCTCCAGAAATGGATACAGATGGGATCTGAGCAAAACAAACATGTATCATTAGTGGTTTACGAAAAATAGAGAGATTATTGAATTATCTGAGGGGAGCTTCCATAAGTTAAGAGTTGTTGCGTGATCCTGTTGGCCTTGCTTACAGAAATGGAAGATGCACGCAGCTGCGGTGTGACTGTACGGCTGCATCTAAGTTTTCTGTCTGTTTTCGTGGGAGGTCCAAACAAGAAAGCAGAATGGAAAGAAGAATACAAAGGTGTGGCTGACTGAACATGGATTCAGATGCATCAGTGTGTCTGTGGCATGTCAGGAAGAAAGAAATATTTTCCCTGTTCCACAAATGTACAGATTTAGGGGTGTACCCCTCCCCAAATGAATGGACTCAGTTACATCTACAATGGATGCACCACTGGAAGACCAGGCAGGAGACAAATTATCCTGGAGGGAAAATCTATCCATGTCATTGCTGTGAGAGTAACATTGATTGGATGGCATGCAATCAATTGCCATTCCTTAACTATAAACATCTTTAAATGTTCATTTTAACTGTGAACTATGCTCCTTATGAAAAGTTGGCCTCGGGTGTGCATTTAAGATACTCCTATAATATTTACAGTAGGTTGTTTAATTTTGGATTACTCACCTAACATTCAGCATGTTCTTTAATTTCTAATCCATCCGATAGTTTTTAGAGTAAATAAATGTACATAGTGTTTGTTATCTGAAGGATTTGTTGTAACTGAAAAACTTTTACTTCTTATTTTCTAGATGTCTGTATTCATGAAACGTTGTGCATGAAGTAGGCACAACTATGACTTAATGTGATATATAGGTTTCACACAGTATTGTAGGACCTTAGCTAAGTTCTTAAAGCACATTGACACAGCCTACTGTGGTCCTCCACTTACATTCCTTTAACAACCATTCAAAGTTACAACAGCACTGAAAAAAAGTGACCTACAACTGGGCCTCACACTTATGACTGTTGCAGCATTCCTACAGTCACGTGATTAAAATTTGGATGTTGGCAACTGGCATGTCCTAGAGGTGGAGCTCTTGCCTCACAATCAGTTCGATCCTAGGTAGAGGCAGATGTAGGGTCTCCTGCTTGGGCAGGGGATTGGACTCGATGACCTACAAGGTCCCTTCCAACTCTGTTAATCTGTTAATGTATTTATGATGGTTGCAGCATCCCAGGGCTGTGTAATCCACCATTTGTAACCTTCCAGCAGGCTTCCAGCAAACAAAGTCAATGGGGGAAGCCCATTAATGACGTGATTCACTTAATGATGCAGTGATTCGCTTAACAACCACGGCAAAAAAAGGTCGTAACATTGGGTGCAACTCACTTAACCACTACTTTGCTTCACAATGGAAATTACGGTCGTACGTCCAGCACTCAACCCCATTTTCACAGCAACTACTCTGTTGTGCGGCTCCGGTATTAATAAATGCCTGAAGAACCCAGATGCAAAGAGCGACGATGACCTTTAAAAGATGTAAGAAGGAAATATTGGTCACTTGTAATAGAGAAGCAAGCGAAATGGCCTCGATGTACAATCTGCTTTTACAAAAGTAATTACTGCAATCATGATCTTAATCAGTTGTCCCTTCTTCTCAAAAGCTCCAGATTTAATCCAGCTCTCTCTTGTCTTGAATTTGCTTAGCTTTTCTCCGGGACGTGGTGGAAATGTAACTCCTACCTTCCATTTTAGCTAGACTGACACTTGTAATTCCAACAGATTACAAAAGCAACAGACTGGAAAAATACACTCTGGCTAAGTGGGAACATTGGTTCAAAAAGGTACAAGGCTGTGTTCACACATCAAACAACAGGGAGTCCTCAACTTAGTGGCCATTCAAAGTTACCACAACATGAAAAAAGGGATTTATGACCATTTTTCACAGTTACAACCGTTACAGCATCCCCATGGTCACATGATCAAAATTCGGACACTTGGCAACTGATTCATATTTTACGACCATTGTGGTGTCCCAGGGTCATGTGATCCCCGTTTGCGACCTTCTGACAAGCAAAGTCCATGGGGGAAGCCAGACTCACTTAACAAACGTGTCATTAACTTAACAACTGCAGTGATTCGCTTAACAACTGTGGCAAGAAAGGTTGCAAAATGGGACAACTGTCTCGTTTAGCAGCAGAAATTTTGGGCTCAATTGTGGTCGTAAGTCGAGGACTACCTGTTAGCCAAGGTTTGCTCAACCACCTTCCTATCAGATTCCAGTTGTGATCCAGAGTGCTGCTTGCCAACGGGAAAGGCCTGCCTTGCCTCACACCAAGGTTCTTTCAGGACCATCTCCTCCCCAGAAATTGGCCAGCCCACCCCAGGGGTCCCCCAGGAGAAACTCCTTTCCTCCAATAGTCACACTTATTTTATGGAGCAGTGTCTGCTTAGAAATTAGCTCAGCCCTGATTCTCTTTAACTTTCTGCAAACTCCTGAAAACTAAGTTATTCCAGGAGACTATGAGGAGTGACACAGCACCCAGTTTGATGGCGTTAATGCTTTGGGGAATTTTTATGCAAGCTTCCACCAAGGAGGTTTTCTTAACATGCTTCTTTTGCCTGTAATTACTGTAAACTGCCAAGTGTCTTGTGATCACAATATAAATAAAATAAATTGAACAAACCACTCTCTGGCTGTGTACAAACCAGGGGTGTGCAAAATTCTTTAAATCACTCACAACACAAGTGGTGGGTTGAAGGCTGTGCAATAAGAATTGAGAAATAGGACACAGAAACAGGAGGGACCGGGGGAAAACCCTATGACTGATTTGGTTTGGTTGAAATTAATTAACCAGGATTTATTTCCTAAGTATTTCATAATCTTCCCTTTATGACACAGTAAAAGTTATAATTTGCTGGCCATTTTCAAAGCAGCTTGAGGGCTTGGTTATGCGTCTCTGTCTCATATGGTGTTCATACAAGACATTTTACTGTTTCCCGAATACCCATTTTCTGGAGTTGAGGAATATATAGGACTATCAACTAATCAACTGTCTGAATGTTCACACAGCAAATTAAGTCACCAAGCAGTAAACCAAGTTACAAACAATTCAACTTAGCAAATTATGCAGATGGGGGACTGATCTTGAATGGGTTGCATGAACTGGCTTTCCTTGGAGAGATTGGGGGTTAATCTGGAGGATTTATTCTCTGCAGACAAAGCTTACCTTTGGTAGCATAACTCTCACCTTGGTTCCCACAAGGTTTCCTAAAGAATGGTTGAGTTCCCACAACAGGCTTAATTATATCAGGGACAGACTCAGCAGGTGCATTCTCACAACACATTAATTTTGGTTAGGTTAGACATGGGGAAGTTTAGCATGTTGTACAAACCTCTATCTTTGAAGGGTGGAGATATGGAGAGAGGTTGACTCCATATTTATTCAGACGCAAGGCTACCTCACTCTTTGATTAGGATGGCAAAGTCTGATTCCAGAATGTCAGTCTTTTATCACGAGGAAGACATGCTGAGTGATTGGGGTTGTCACTTCTGCAACCCAATGTGCCAAAGAGTTTGGGGGTTCTTGCCAATCTTTTAGACTAGGGGTCTCCAAACTTGGCAACTTTAAGACTCATGGACTTGTGGATTCCCCACCATGGCTGGCTGGAGGATTCTGGGAGCTGAAGTCCACAAGTCTTAAAGTTGCCAAGTTTTGAAACCTCTGCTTTACATCAGTGTTTCTCAAACTTGCCAACTTTAAGACTTGTGGACTTCAGCTCCCAGAATTCCCCAGTAGAGAAACCCAAACCAGATCCCTCCAACCTGGCACGCTTTCTACAGGTCTCTGGGGGCATGAAGTTTCCAGGGATGAGAAAGGTTGCCCTCATGCCTCCTTTCTCAAAATCCGATAGAACCTGTTTTTGTCCCATACCTGCAATCAGAAACCACAGTAGGTTGAAAGTTTGAAATTACTTGTAATGGAGCAGTTGCTTATAGACACAGATTATTATTATTTATTTATTAATCAGATAAGACCTTTTCCCAGGCATTTCATATGGTCCTACAGCACGTGTAGGTTCCAACTGGGAACAAATCCAAGCCACTTTGTCTGTCAGATGTTCCACGAATTCTTCTGCAGGGCCCTGGAGGTGATCACCCAAGTCCCCTTGTCCCAGGATTGGGTGATCCTAAACAAGGCCTCTGTGGACGCAATAAGGGCAGAGAAATAACAGTGTTTTGCTGCTCTTACCGCTATGAGGTAGGTCTTAGTAGCAGCTCTAAGTTGTGTCCAGCCGGCTTCTTCCTTTGTTTTCCTCCTGCGATGCTCTTAGTCCTTTTTCAGAATCTGCAGCTCCTCTGTGTACCACAGAGAGGGTCAGGGGTGATGGGGGATTACCAGGAAGTAGAGTCATCCTTTACAGAAACTGTGTGCAAACTGTATGTGTGTATAGTGACTACACACACATGCTGGGAAAGTGCAGGGTTGGTGAGGGAAGACTCAAGTTCTATTCCTCCTTTAGAAACTAAAGCTGGCTAGGTGATTTTGGGCCATACTCAATCCCCCAAAATTGAAGTCAGAAAAATCTGTCTTACCACACACACTGGATCAGCATGGTAGATTATAGTCCATAGTCTTCAGCAGCAGAGTGATTCAGGTAGATATTGGTCATTGTACACACCACCCCTTCAGGGGTGGGTTCTAACTTACCTCCCTGCCGGTTTGCTTCCTCCCGCGCTGCGTGCGACAAGCGTGCGACAGGCGTGCGACAAGCACTAAAAAGTCCCAAAGCACGTGACTTACCATGTGACCCTTTGTTTTGGCCAGGAAAAACTTTCTGTCACTTTTCCCATGTCAACAACTTTCCCACTATGGCCAACTTCCTGTCCGTCCTCTGTGGCTGTCCCTTCCCTTCCTTTTGCAGTGGTCTTCCCCACATGGCTGACTGCCTGTCCATTCTCCACAGCTGTCCCACTCTTCCTATCACAGCGCGTCAAGAACGAAATAAATGCATAAAATGTACAATTTTCATGTCAAAATGCATCAAGAACTGAATTCGGCAAGGTTTGAAGCAACCGGGTACGGAGATACCACTGTATTTCCCTCTCCCCCCCCCCGACTTTTATTTAAAACTGCAATCACTCATGCTGTTTGTGACCTCTCGTCTGGACTATTGCAAGTGCTTTACATGGGACTGCCCTTGAAACCCATTCAGAAGCTTCAACCAGTGGAAAGTACAGCTGCATGCGCAGTAAAGGGTGTCAGATATTTGACATGTGTAACACCACCACTACCGTGTGAGCTGCCTTGGTTGCCTGTGTGCTTCTGGGTGCAATTCAAGGTGTCGATCGTCACGTTGAAAGCCCTTCATGGCTTGGGACCAGGTTATCTGAGGGACCTCTCCTCCCGATGGTTTACCTGCCCAGTTTGGTCCAGCAGGTTGGGCATGTTGTGGCTCTCTTCAGCCAAGGAATATTAGCTGGAGGAGACCATGAGATGCTGTAGCTGTAGCCTCTGGAAAATTCTCCCTTCAAAGCTTAACCTTGACCTATTGGCCTTTTGTAAGATCTTGAAAACCTGGCTTTGTGCCTGTTCCCTGGCTATATTGACATTTAATGACATTTTTTCTTCACTGCCATATGTATTTAGATTTGTACTATATTATAACTGTTTTTTTGGGATTGTTCACTACCCAAAGACACTTGTTTGAGATGAGCGGCTATAGAAATGGAATAAATAAGTAAAAGCAAAAAACTATGAAATCTTATCAACCATGATTTATATGCCACAATGGTTTATAATTTGCTAAGCCAAAACAAAACACCTTAGAGCTTAGAAAGATGATCTGATTCACACCACAAAGCCATAATGTGGTTTGTTTGGTCTCAGCTTAGCCATTGTGGCTTATTAAGCATGGTTGGCAGTAATCTTCCTGAACATGGTGTGCTCCAGATGTGCTGGGACTCCCAGAATTCTCCAGCCAGCTCTGTATGTGCAAACACAGCCTCTGATTTAACCAACTCTCCATTTGCTGTATAATCCAATTTTATGTATGTGTGTATAACTTCGTTCTCCTTTTGGATTTCCATTTCTTACGCCCTAGTTTATTTGTAAAAGGAAACTTCTCCAATATTAAGTACAGGTAGTCCTCAAGTTACACCCATAACTGAGCCCAAAATTTATGTTGCTAAGTGAAACACTTGTTAAGTGAGTTTTGACCCATTTTAGGGCTTTTCCTGCCACAGTTGCTAAGTGAATCACTGCCGTTATTAAGTTAGTAACATGGTTGTTAAGTGATTCTGGCTTCCCCATTGACTTTGCTTGTCAGGAGGTGGCAAAAGGGGATCACGTGACCCCGGGGACCCTGCGACCGTCATAAATACGAGCCAGTTGCCAAGCATCCGAATTTTGATCACGTGACCTTGGAGATGCTGTAATGGTTGTACGTGTGAAAAAGGGCCATAAGTCACTTTTTTCATGTCATTGCAACTTTGAATGGTCACTAAATGGACTGTTGTAAGTTGAGGACTACCTGTAATGCCATCCAGAAGCAGGTCCAGGGGCCCTGCGGCCCTCCAGAGGTGCAGGGTTCCAGCTCCCAGGATTCCCCAGAGCGGCACTGTTGGGAATTTTCTTCACTAGCAGCTGAAAGTGTTTTCACTTCCGATGACCCAGCAACAGATTCTCTCTCTTTTTATCCTTTGGTGAGCTTAATGTGAGAAATGTGGTTCCTGCAACACACTAAAGCAAGGCTGATAAAATGGAACATAAGATAGAAGGGTAAAACAGAGAAATCATGTTATTGGGATAGCTCATTCACACCTCATTTCAGCCTAGTTTAGCAGGTTCCCGTGAAAGCAGCAGTAACGTCCGGATGCAGTAGTTGCCTTGCTTGCTTGCAACCTTTCCATGACAAGTGACCGGCTCCAGATCCTTTGCTGACCTCCTATTTAATGTACTGCGCCGATTCTTCGCACAGGATCTCCCGCATCTCCCTAAACCTTAATGGGAGGGAGCCCGGCCAGCTGTCGGTCCCTTACTAAATAAACCACAGCTAGAGGAATCAAGGCTTAGGGCCAGACCTAAGCCACCTTAAGGGGAGTTTGGCCGGGCTCCCCTCCTCGCTCGCGGGTTTCCCGCATCTCGGACGGGGAAGCCCCCCCCCCCCCGTTTCCTTCGGAAAAGGAAAAGCCGGTTCGGGGTCCGGGACTAAGAGCCGCGGGCCAAGCCGGTTCTCCCTCCGAGCCAGGCAAGGCCGCTCTGACCAAGCTGGCCACGGCTGCAGCTCTCGGCCGCGTCGGACCGGTCCCGGCCGCCGGTTTCCCTCCCCGCCCGCAACTTTGATCTAAGCGGGGCCACCTTAAAGCCCCGGGAGTCGTTCCCGCGTCTCCCCCGCGCGGGGTCCTTCCTTCCGCGCAAACTCTTCGCCATGCCTGCCGCCGCCGCCGCCGCCGCTCTCGCACTCCCACGCAGCCGGGCGCCGACCCTGCAGGGGCCGAAGCGGCGCCAGGGCCAGCCT
>QLTV01003443.1:571572-595091 GCA_003457575.1 Thermophis baileyi
CTACTGGCATTTTTCACGCGACGCAAAAGATCCCCAATAAATGGGGGTGCTTCACAAGGAGAACGGTTGAAGAGCCCCCCCCTCTCTCTCCTTTGCGTGTGTGGATTTATGGATGCCCAAACCGTGCGGGGTGGTGGGAGGGGAGGGGGGGCGAGGTGGATTTTCCCAGCCGCTGGCTTTCTCCGTGGGCATGCAACGCCTCCGATCGGTTGGCAGCCGACGTGGGTGCGTTTCGACTACATTCTGTGGTCTGCCGAGATGATGGAGGGGTGCTTTAGTCGGCGCTTGCGGGAGGGAGGAGGGGATGGTTGCGATGGGAAGAAGAGATCGGTGGTCGTGGGTTGTTTTACCCCAGGCGGGCCATGTGCCTAATTTTTGGCTCTCCGCTGAAAGCGGCGAAGTATCATTAGAGTCGGAGAAGTAGAAATTGGATTAGCCGTCTTCGGCGGTTTAATTGCTGTAGCGCTGTCTCTTTTGCAATCCTGCATCTTTTTCGGAGGGGAGGGTGAAAAATCCCTTTCCCCGCGCCCCTCCCTCCCGGAGCGGATTAAAGCCGTGCCAGGGATCTGCTCTGAAAGGGTAGAATGGACTTGCTTCTTGGAAACCTCACTACCAACTACTGATTTTTATTTATTTTTTAGTATTTCCTCCCCTCCCCCCCCCGCAGGTGTTCTGTATTCTTTGGCGCCTGCTAGAGGAAAAGAGAGGAATTGCACCTTGTGCTCGCGTCCGAAACTCTGGTTCTCAAGTGCGTGTAACCACTGAGGTTCTCTCGCGCTATGTGTCAACTTAGTCCTTGTTTTTTCAAGTGGTTTTAAAGGTGGGGAATGCTGGGAAATGACCTGTTGCCACTTGAAGTTGCAATAGCCTTGCCTTGTGCTATATTCTACGGATGCTACAGTTAAAGAGTTTTGGAGATGTTGGGAAAAAGGTTAGACTTTGTTGGTTGGCTATCTTCTTCTTTGGCTTGCATGTAAATTTAGCAGCTTCTCCCACAGACATCAAAATAAACGTTTCCCTGTGTGCCTGGCTGACATCTCAGAAGCCCTCAACTGGGTCTTAACTACAACCTTTGTCTCTTCCCATTGGAGAATCTGCAAGATCAAAGCTTCAGCAGTTTTTTTTTTTTTTTTTAAAAACATCTTTGTTATTTCTTTTTTTTTGTCTCCTTTCATAAACTCTTAACTACAACCTTTGTCTCTTCCCATTGGAGAATCTGCAAGATCAAAGCTTCAGCTGTTTTTTTTTTTTTTTTTAAAACATCTCTGATATTGCTATCTTTGTGTCGCCTTTCAGAAACTCCCATTCCCCTGAAAGGGAATCTGTAGGATTTGCTGTTTCTTCTCCTCCTATTTCAGTACAAGGCATTGCATGGAACTTCTTTGATGGATGAACTCATGGTTCATGGAGAGTCTGGAAGAATAGGAAAAGGAGCTGCTTCCTGGGCACCCCGGCTTCAGCTGCTGTTAGCTAGAGAGGTGAGAAACATCAGCGGAGAGTCTGTGAATGTGTGGAAACCCAGTGGCAATGAAGATTTGGCTGCTGGCAGAGAAGGGTTGTGAGGAGTCATTTGTATGCAAGCTTTTGTCTTCCTTCCCCAGTTTGCACTCTTGGTTGGCATTCTGCTCTGGTTCTTTGCACACTCGCCTCTCTGCATACAAAGGTTCAGATGTGGCGGAGGCTTCTGGACACACTTTGGCAGCACACTGACGGTGTGGCTTCGGCTCGATTTAAGAAGCTCCATGCACGCTGCACTGATTTTTGTGATTACCCAGATGAATCGGGAGGAATGTCTCCTGCCATATCTATCTGGTTTGCTCCGAAGATATTTGGAACGGCATTTGAGGTTAGAAGCATGAGCCAAGCATCCTGCCCTCCCCCCCCATTCAGATGACCTCCTGGCCAGGAGATATTCCCTCTTGGTGGAGAGGACCCTGCCTCAGGTTGGCCTCAACCTCTCTGCACGCCATAAAAAAATGGTTGTAATAACATTTTGCAGAATCCTTGGAAGAGTTGCTAAGACACATATCCAGCATTTTGCATTCCCAGATGTACTGCGGTATGGATGATGATGACGATGATGATGATTAGGGTTGATCACACAGTCGGCCAGATGTGGAGAATGGATTTGGCATTTTTAACTATATATCGAGTTCTGGAAGCAGAGTTGCAGCAGAACGAATATAGAGCCGTTGCGTTGCCAGAGAACTTGGAAGCATGAATGGTTTCCGCTTAACTCCTTACTGACCTGCAGGTGTCACTACCTATGTAAGAAATGGGAAGGGCTCGCACCATGGGATAACCCCCCCTCCATGCATGCCCCTCAGCTGACTCGGTTTAATGTCACTCTTTGCAGCTTTGCATTGTGAGACGCACTGTGATATCTTGGTCCAGTGCAAGGCAGGAACAATATTGTGTGCTGAGAGAAAGAACGTAGCTTGCTAGACCTCTGAAGTGGGACACGAGTTTCCGCTCCAAGTTGGTGGTAGTAGAAGCTGCTGGTGAAGCCCTAAACACATGCGGAGAGCCATTGGCATCGCCATGGTTACTCATGAAGATGGGGGGGGAGAGAGATGGGGGAGAAAGGGAGCTTAGTATATTTTATGCAGCACATTATGGGATGGCATTGGATGGTGTAAAAAGGTTTTCAAGAAAGGTTTTATTCCTGGAAGCTTTTCTTTCTGCATTTGAAGTTCTGGAGGTGAATGCTTCTTGGTTGTGGAATCAAGCTTTGGATGGGTTTTGCTCAGATGTACTAAGATAGCTTTCTCCAATATGGTGCTCCCTTGATAGGTTGGCTTGTAGTACCCAGCATCTCCCAGCTGGCCTGGCTGGCTGTGCAAAGGGATTGTGGGCTGGTCTTGAAATTTCAGGCCGCTAATTGGTAGATCTGTCTTGAATATCAAGAGAACAGTACCATGCAGGTTACTTTTGGTGGAAGCCATGAAGAAGGGCAGAGGAGGCAGGGGCAGAGAAATTATCATTATAGGAAAATAAGCCTAGGAAAATAAGAAGAAAGAACCACGGAAAGTAACATGATTTGGAAAATGAGAAAGTTCATGTAGCCAGTAGCTGAGGAGCTGAAAAAAGGCATATATTGATTTGGAAAGAAATGCCCAGGACAGCTTTTTTGGTGTGGGGGATCCTTTCTTTCCATCCTACATAACAATGAGGAATGCAGAATGCCCGCACTTGGTTCCTGGTTTTGTAGCCAGGACCTGAACTCTGCTATACAATTTCTCCAATGTTTTCTTCTCCCGCAAGACATATTTATTTTATTTTATTTCTTGGAGGTTATTGGGAATTTGTCCTCCCTAATTTCTCATAGGGGATGCTTTGAAGCTTATTTTATTGCCAGAGCTAGTGGGAGATCTACTCTGATTGGTGTTCTGTTTTCTGCGATGCCTCTCTTGATGTCTCTGAAGCCTCTCTGGTTGTGCATAACATGCAGTGTAAAAGAGAGACCCTCTCCACCTCCCAGGATGCATTTCTCCTGAAGACATGAGTGAAGTGGGGAAAGCCAGTGAGAGAGGAATTTATACTCTGTAATGAAAGACAGGATGTTCCCCAGCACCTCCCAGCCATCTACTCAATAGGTTTAAGAACACCATATTCAGTCAGAACAATTTCTCCTCAATTCTCTTCCCCAGTAAACTGAATGAGAATTGATTGGAGAAAAATGCAGATTGGCTTTCAGTCATGGCACTGAAATTAAACCCAGGAATGTCTGCCTCCAGTCCTTGGGCTGGAGGCCTCCAATGGACCGAATCCTTCTTTTTTCCATTGAAAGACAGAATTTACCATTAGCTCAGAGAGCAGCAGCTGCAGCCGAGATCGTCCTTGACTTATGACCATTTGTTGAATGTGATGAAGTTACAGTGGTGCTGAAAAAAATCAATCTTTGCATTTACGACTGTTGCCCTGTCCTCGTAGTCACGTGGTCAAAATTCAGCTGCGGGGAAACTGGCATCGATGACAGCTTGCAGTGTCTCAGGGTCATGTGATTTCCGTTTACAATCTTCCCAGGGATCTTCTGACAAACAAAGTAGTGGGGGAAGCTGGGGACAACCCCATGATTCACTTAACAACCACAGCGAACAGGTCATAAAATTGGGTGTGACTCACTTAATGACTGCATCACTTAATGATAGATAAGTCCCAATGATAGAGTCCCAATTATCATCATAAGAGCCATGGTGGCGCAGTGGTTAGAATGCAATATTGCAGGCTAATTCTGCTGACTGCCAACAGGTGAGAATTGTCTCACCAGGCACAAGGTTGTCTCAGCCTTCCCTCCTTCCAAGGTCGGTAAAATGAGGACCCAGATTGTTGGGGCTGATATGCTGACTCTGTAAATGCTTAGAGAGGGTTGTAAAGCACTGTGAAGTGGTATATAAGTCTAAGTGCTATTGCTATTGCTAAATTGAGGACTTTGTATGTTTGAGCAAGGCGAGACAGAGTCTGTGCAGACTTATTCTTGAGGTGTCCAGTGCTGCCCTTTGTCTTCTTATGAATTATGGAGTCCCAGCAGTAATTTGATGAAAGGGTCTGTTTTATCCAACTCCTTTCATTGCTCCTGATGTTACAACTATCACAGAAAGCATGAAAGATGTTATATGTGATCAGGAACACTCTAGTCATCTTATTTTGACCTAGACTTGAACCCAACTGTAGAGTTGGCTAGGCTAGAGTTGGGGAGACATTGATTAAATTCACTTTTGATGTGAATTGACCCAGTTTGCCCTGGGTCACAGGAGTCCTCTTCACCCCACCCCACCCACCTCCAACTTGCAAATGCAAGGCAGCTCATCTTAGCTGTCCCTTACTAAATGTTAGAAGACCACCCTTCCGATTTCATAACAACATCACCCAAATGTAAGTGAAATAATTATATAATTGGTGTAACGTCTAGATGTGTTTGATGTCACTTACCTAACGATTTGAAAAAAAGTATAATCCTATCATTGGATGGTGATATAATGATATATGTGGTGTCACCTGCTTGCCCCCCGCCCAGTGAATTACCCGTGAGGCTTAGCAGAATGTGTGAACCTCATCTCTGCCTTAGGAGCAATAAAGCATCCCCTTCAATTCGTCTGGCAGCTACACAAAACTACTGAAATCGTTTTATCGAAACCTAGTGTTGTTTATTCTAACTTGCAGTGGAATTTTGGATCGAGGTCCAAAATCTTGGAGACCGATCTTTCATAGATATGCACCTCTAAATCCTTTTCCTTTTCTTTTTTGAACAAACACGATTGGCTTTTGATTGAATTTCTTTGAAGAGTGCCTTATAATTCTCCATAAATAAGGATGCTTCATTTTTCTTGGACTGGGTACAGAGGGGCAGTGATGTATTTTCAAGGCTCTTGCATCTCTGGCCAGCTGCCCTCTCTAAACCTCACTCCAATTTGTCATCTGGAACTTGAAAAATAGATTTAATTGTTCTAATAATTGCAGTAAATTTGCATAATTCAAGATAGTGTAATCATTTGCAGATAAGCCTGTGAAATTGGAATGGAGGCTTTTTTTTTTAATAGTCTTATGCGTATCATGGTTGGTTGCTGCTCTCTGTTTAGGAAAATGAAAATCCACTTTGGTGTCCTTTTCCTGCAGGCCTGTATTCTTGGAATCTAGAATTAGGATACAGCCCCCCCTCCTGCCCCTCCCCTTAATTCTATCCCTTGAGGCTTCGGGGCTTGAAAGAGGTTGGCACCTGAAATATGCGACTTGTGAACAATGGAGTCACCTTAGTTGGTTTAGTAACATGCCGTTTTTTTAGTGGACCCAGGAATGCAAAAACACACTGGTTAATATTCCTCATGCTGTCCAGTCACTGTCTAGGAGTCAAGTTTAATGTTCCTTTATTCTAGAAAATATGAGGATCTGATGTCAAGGTGAACTTGCATAGCAAGCAGTTACTTGAAATTTGCAAGGTTTGAGAATTCAGAGAAAATTGGGAAACTAAGAAGGTAAAAAAGTATCTCTCTCTCTCTCTCTGTGTGTATGTGTGTACGGATGGATGGATGGACGGATGGATGGATGGATGGACGGACGGACGGATGGATGGATGGATGGATGGATGGATGGATGGATGGATGGACGGACGGACGGACGGACGGACGGACGGACGGACGGACGGACGGATGGATGGATGGATGGATGGATGGATGGATGGACGGATGGATGGACGGATGGATAGAGATAGTAGATAGATACCGTAGATAGAGATGAGATAGAGATAGATAGATAGATAGATAGATAAGGTAAATAGATACTATAGGTTAGATATATAGACCTAGACATAAAGTAGATATATAAATAGATATAGGGTTTTTGTGTGTTTGTGTGTGTGTAACAAAAAGATCGTTTTCAAAACATAAGGATAACTAGGTTGAATGACATTGAAAGGTCTAGTGAAGACCAATAGTAGAAGGCACAAACAGGACATTGAGATAATAGCTTTGTTCTATTTAGTTTTCCCTTATTAAGGACAATCTGTCTTTTCCTGGGTTTATTTAAGCCATCTTTCCTATCCACCTGCAAATGGAATCAGGGTTGAGAGGGGAATCTGAGCAGTTGCCTCCCAACCCCTCTGGAAGGGGCCAGGGTTGTTTTAAGCCCTTTATTTTAAACAAGTTAATAAGGTCAGCAGCATCAAGTTAATAAGGTCAGCAGGGAAGACTCAGAAGGGAATAGTGGAAGCCCTAGGAAGGCTGTGGGTGGAGCAAAGGAGCCGAGGGGTTCATAGATGAAGGTTTGGGACCATGGTTACCTCCCTCTCCAGTCTATGAAACCAGTTAATAGGGAGAATTGTGTCTCTTTGGGGTAGAACATTGTCTAACCCTGGATTGACCCACAACCTTGTTGATGCAGGTCAAATGCTGTTCAAGACCATTCATAGAATCATAGAAATGGAAGGGACCTTGGAAGCCTTCTAGTCCAGGGGTCTCCAACCTTGGCAACTTTAAGCCTGGAGGACTTCAACTCCCAGAATTCCCCAGCCAGCCAAGCTGGGGAATTCTGGGAGTTGAAGCTGGCTGGGGAATTCTGGGAGTTGAAGTCCTCCAGGCTTAAAGTTGCCAAGTTTGGAGACCCCTGTTCTAGTCCAAGGCAGAAGACCTTACTGTATCCCAGACAAATAGCTATCCATTTTTTTTTCTTGAAAACCTCCAGGAATGGAGTTCCCAAAACTCTGGGAGGAAAGCTGTTTCACTGGTTAATTGTCAGGAAATTTCAACTTAGTTCCAGGTTGGATCTCTCCTTAACAAACTTCCACCCCATTCTTATCCTGCTCTCTGGTGCTTTGGAGAATAGATTGACTTCCTTTTCTCTGTGAAAGCTTCTCAAGTACTGGAAGCCAGCTTTATATCACCCAGGGGTAAAATCCTTCTCTTCATTAGGCTACACATACCTAGTTCCCTTAACTGTTTTCATACAGTTTAGCCTCCAGATCCCTTATCAACTTTGCTGCTCTTCTCTACACACTTTGTAGACTCTCAGCATTTTTTTTTTTTTGTATCATGCCAACTGGAACTGGATGCAGTATTCCAAATGTGGCCTCACTGGTGAGGTATAAAGTCTTAAGTGCAGAACCTTGCTTTTCTCGCCACTGAACTGCATCTTGTTGGATAGGGTCCAATGCGCAAGTCTATCAAGATCCTTCTTCCTAAATGTTAGCAATTTCCCCCAGCTTGGTGTCGTCTGCAAATTTGAGGAAGCCCTCTCCTGTCTTCTCACCTAACTCATTTGTGAAGATGTAGAACAGCACTGGGCCCAAGGCAAAACCTTGAGGCATCCCACTGCATGCTTCCTTCCATGTAGATGTAGTTCCATTGAACTGCAGTTCCATTGAACTGCACATGTTGAGTGCAGTTGGTCAGCCAACTGCAAATCCATCGGGTGGTATTACTGTCTATCCCAGTGATGGTGAAACTTTTTTTGCTCGGTGCCAAAAGCGCGCGTGCGTGTGTGCCCACACCCATAATGCAATGCCCTTCCCCCCTGCGCATGTGTGCACAACCCCCCCACGCTGCCCCCTGCGCATGCGCACAGGGCTCACTGAAGTCTCCGGAGCCTGTGGATGGCGAAAAACGGATTCCAGCTGATTTTCGGCCTTCTGGAGGGCGGGGGGAGGTCGTTTTTGCCTTCCCCAGGCTTCAGGAAAGCCTCCGGAGCCTGTGGATGGTGAAAACGGCCCAACGGTTGGGCCTTGGGCCGTTTTTCACCCTCCCCAGGCTTCAGGAAAGCCTCCTGAAGCCTGGGGAAGGCGAAAATGACCTCCCCCACTCTCCGGAAGGCCGAAAATCAGCTGGCCAGCGCGCACATGCACGCTGGAGCTGACATAGGGCAACGCCTCGTGTGCCCTCAGATATGGCTCCGCGTGCCACAGGTTCACCATCATGGGTCTATCCCATATTGTTCTATCTTATCAAGGCTGTGGTCTATTTTATCAAATGCCTTGACAGCCTTACTGAAATCCAAGTAAACTATATCCATAGCATTTCCTTGATCTACTAATTTAGTCACTTTTTTTTAAAAGAGCTGTGGTGGCGCAGTGGTAAAATGCAGCATTGCAGGCTAATTCTGCCAAATGCCAACAGTTCAATCCTGACCGACTCAAGGTTGACTCAGCCTTCCATCCTAACGAGATCGGTAAAATGAGGACCCAGATTGTTCGTGGCAATATGCCGACTCTGTAAACTGCTTACAGCCCTCTCTAAAGTGCTTAGAGGCTTACTTTTTCCTGCTTTTCAAAACCAAGTACCAAACCTGTCTGCTGCTGTTAAAAGAGTGTGTTTGTTGTGTTTCTGCTTGAATTCTTGTTCAGAAAATAATGACTCGTGCAGAAATAGTGCCCCCAAAGATAGCAATAGCAATAGAATAGCACTTAGACTTACATACCGCTTTACAGTGCTTTACAGCCCTCTCTAAGTGGTTTACAGAGTCAGCATATTACCAACCTCGGAAAGATGGAAGGCTAAGTCAACCTTGAGCCAGTGAGACTTGAACTGCTGGCAGTTGGCAGAATTAGCCTGCAATATCACATTCTAACCACTGCACCCCCACAGCTCTATAATTCAGTTTCCCTTGCATTCAAAGGCAACTGATTGATCCAGCTCTGGTCACCCCAGGGGTTCTCTCTTGAATGTGGAAAGAAAGGAAGTTGGAAATGCAGTGAGGGCAGAGCACAAATAATGCAAATTAGTGCATCTCTTGTAAGTTCTGTCTTCCAGAATGCAGAGAAGTTGCTCTCATTTTGGACACTTTAAGGATCAAGGAAAGCAGGACATGTTTCACGATTAGCGGCCCTCTGAATGGATTTCAAAAACAATGTAACTCCTTAGTTGTGGAAACTGCTTATAGACAACTTTATAGGACATATTATAGAGATATTCTGTACCTGACGTAATAGTGTAAACAGCTGGCTAGTGGTATGGGATTCAACAGGCTTTAATGTTTTACTCCCTGCTTGATTCAGGTCTAGAGCAGGCAGTCCAACTTCTGTTAATAGTTAAGGGGTACTGCCTACTTTGAACCATAGGGACATATTAATACTTTTCTAATACTTCTTATGACCCTGTTCTGGAGCATCCTTGCCATCCGTGCAGATGTTAATTAAAGACCCCATTGGCAGTTGTTGGGCTCCAGGGGGAACACTTGGGGATAGGTTCAGGGGCCGGACCTTCCAACAACTTTGAGGAACTAGGGATAATTCTAGGATTCCAGAGATCAAAGGAAACCATGAGGCTTCCCAACCCTCTTGGTGTAAGCAAATTTATTTATTTATTTATTTATTTATTTATTTGTTTGTCAAACATGTACAAGATAGCAGGTATAGGTATAAACATAAACATAATCAAAGTGAATACAGATAGATGAGGACAATAGGACAGTAGGACAGGGATGGTAGGCACGCTGGTGTGCTTATGCACGCCCCTTACAGACCTCTTAGGAATGGGGTGAGGTCGACAGTAGACAGTCTAAGGTTAAAGTTTTTTGGGTTTGGGGAAGAAACCACAGAGTCAGGTAGTGAATTCCAGGCATTGATCACTCTGTTGCTGAAGTCGTTGAAGCTGAAGTAGTCATTGACAGGAAGGACATTGTAGCGGATAATTTTATGAACTACACTTAGGTCATACCGAAGGCGGCGTAGTTCTAAGTTGTCTAAGCCCAATATTTCAAGTCTGGTGGTATAAGGTATTCTGTTGCGAGCAGAGGAGTGTAGGACTCTTCTTGTGAAATATCTCTGGACACGTTCAATTGTATTAATGTCCGATATGCAGTGCGGGTTCCAGACAGATGAGCTGTATTTGAGAATTGGTCTAGCAAATGTTTTGTATGCTCTGGTGTAATATTACTGGAGAAGAAGCTATGCAAGATTAGGTTTACAACTCTTAGTGCCTTTTTGGCAATGTTGTTACAGTAGGCTTTGGCACTTAGATCATTAGATATGAGTACTCCAAGATCCTTGACAGAATGAGGGTCGTCTACAAGGTCGTGTCCTCCAAGCTTGTATTTTGTGTTCTGATTCTTTTTGCCAATGTGTAAGACAGAGCATTTGTTGATTGAGGTTTGAAGTTGCCACTTGTTTGACCATTCTGATACATAGTCAAGGTCTTTCTGAAGGAAATGTAGGAAGCCAGGTTTTTTTTTAGCAAGATTACTAGGATGGGGTGGGAAACCATCCTTCCAGTTATTCCCTAAAAGACATCTGATTTGTTGCTGTGTTCAGTGAGAAGCCAGTGATCATGTACAGGAACACTGTGAGAAAGAAGGAAACCCCATGACTTCCTTTCAAACAGCCCAGGCAGTTGACTTCTTTCCCACTGTGATCAGCAGCAGGAAACCAGCCTTCTGTTTCCATTGACCAGCAAATGAGCTCACTGGAGCAGTGTGTGTGTGTGTGTGTGTGTGTGTGTGTAGCAATTGTTTGTGTGAAGACCACTGATGGGCCACTTCTGTGTTAAGGTTAAAAGCTGAGGAGATCCTGCATCCTTACGATCTTTTATTAAGAGAGTCATCTTTATTTTTGAAGATATCCAGTGGGGGTTCAATTTTTTTTATTATTATTAGTATGATCCCTAACCAGAATTGCAAACCGAGACACATGAAAAACAGAAAATGAAATGGAACCAAAACAAGACAAAATATTACAGTTGAGGAGGGCTTCACCGGTGGGCAGGACAGGTCTGCCCAATTTGACAGGCAGTATAACCAAATTTCCCTACGTTCGAGGAGACTGAAATGTATGATCTGATTACAACAAAAAAAAAGCCAATTTGTCAGCTTAACCATGCAGTCAAAATAAACATAGCTACCTTAGACCGAACACAACCGTATTTATTTATTTCCTGCCTTTATTATTTATTTATATATATAACTCAAGGCGGTGAACGTAATACTAATACTAATACTAATACTAATACTAATACTCTTTGACTGGCCCAAAGTCACCCAGCTGGCTTTGTGCCCGAGGCAGGACTAGAACTCACCATATCCTCGTTTCTAGCCTGGTGTCTTAACCACTCAACCAAACTGGCTCACTATATACCTTATATTTATACTCTAATAATTCTACCAGTGCAGAGCAAACCCAGCAAGTGCGGGATTCAGTGTTTATTCAAGGGCAACAACAGTGATTGTAAGATGATTCTCTCACACACAGAAAAGAAAGGTAGATTTTCTTCCCTGCCTAATCTTCCTCTATTATCATAATTTCAGTAACTCTAAGATGAACCTTCCATTATAAAGGTAAATTATTTAGAAGAGGAAAAATTGTAGTTCTACTTTCATTTAAAAGCAGTATGATTTAGTGGTAAAAATGACTTATGAATAGGTTAAACCTCTGTTCCGTCTTGCTTCTTCTGGGAATTCATTATAATTTTCTTAGATGAATGTTTTGAGGGTACCAAGAGAATGTATATGAGCTGCTTGAGCATTAAATAACTGATTGTTTGATTATGTGCCATCAAGTTAGTGTTGACTCTTATCAACCATGTAGACTTCAATTATGATCTGTCCCTAACCTTAACTCCATTCCACTTGCTGTTGTTCTTCCTCGTTTTCTCTTTCCTTCCACCTTTCCCATTAGAGTTTTCTCCAGAGAGCTGAGTCTTCTCATAATGTGTGCAAAGTAGAATAATTTGAATCTGGTCATTTGTGCATTGAGTAAAAATTCTGGGTTGGTTTATTTGATGATCCATCTTTTTTTTTTTGACTGCCCAAAACTATTAAATATTCTCAGGAATTGTCAGGCCCAAAGAAACAGAAACAACATGTGGAGTAACTTCTGAGTAGTTTCTTTATTGTTGTTTACCTATGGACAGAATCTTGCCAGACTAAAGCAATTATCTGCAATAACTGTAGATATACTCTGTGAATTGCTAGGGAGGGTCTGATCTTCTTCTCTTCCTGCCCACCAGACATTTGAAGCTCCACTACCTCTTTGCCCTCTGGTAAAAAAAAAAACCCTCCCTCCTGTGATTCTGGAGTATATTCCATCACAGGAATCTTCTCAAACACCAAAAGCATCAACACTCTTCCTACCCTGTTTCTTCAAAATCCAACGTTCACTTCCACCGAAGTAACAGGTGCTTCAAAATCTGCTTTCTTCCCCGTCTTTTTCAGATTAAAACCATGCTGCTGCTCTGATTTTAGGGTTTCCCCCATTCATCTTCCATCTCTTCCCTCCCCCAGCCTTCACTCTATGCAAAAGGCAAAGATGCTCTTGAGATATGACCTAGGTACGTCACTCCATTTCTCAGGTAGGCATTCGGTCTTTTTTGTCAAGGAGAAATCCTTCATCTCTGGGAAGTCTTTATGCCATGTCTCCCATTTGGAAAATAAAATTTTAAGCTGACAGGTATGGTAGAATAAATCCTCCCAAAGGATCACAGGTCTGCTAGCACCAGGGTCTCTTTCTGGCAAAGGCTACATCTATGAAATGACAGCAGCCAAGTCAGGATTCCTGGGACAGAAACAGGTGACATGTTAAGAAGGAAGTGAAGGAACCACATTGACTCTCAGCTCCATGGGGCATCCCCAGATAATTTCTGGGCAACCTCTTCTTTCTTCCTTGCCTAGGGGTAAAGGCCAGATAAATCTTCTTTCTGTTTTTGCTGCATGAAATGGTAATTTACTGGCATAGATGGTCTTGTGCAGGTTAGCTGGTCTTGGTTCTGAGCTCTCAATCACAATTCTGTGAAAAAAGATCGGGAGAAGTATAGCTTCAAAGTCGAAGTCTCATCTGCAGTTGCACATGGGTGACTATGTCTGGCTGGGATATCAGTCTGCAATCCCAAATTGGATTACAAGAGGGTTTCCTCCGTCCTACTTTTCCCACTCACAAACAGATGTAGAAGTTAAGCTTAGGTTTAAATCACAAATTGAGGGTCTGTTGTAGCCACATCTACCAAACCTCATCTTGATACTCTTGGAAAGCCTTGGTTTTCATTCTATTCTCTACCTTTCTTGGTTTCTAAGAATCTTGATCAGGAGAATGCAAACTTCTGTGTCCTGAATGTGGAGACAAATTTTCATGATGCGCTTGTATTCTGTTATGCTATTATTTTTAATAATAATACTTAGCAGCAATAGGAGTAATGACAGGGGTAGTCAAGTAATAATATTTAGCTAGAGAGAAGAAAAGATATAATGTGGGCTCCAGAGGCAATAGTGAAACCAAAATGAAGGTTCAATTGCTAACAAAATTGAAATTGAAAATGTTGATATGAATAGAAATGGCAAAAATTTTCTCAAATGATTGGCTGGACTTTTGTAATGTCACATAATAAGGGGCGTAGAGACCTGGTGGTTAAGACGCCAGGCTTGTCCATCAAAAGTTTGGCCGTTCAAGATCCAAGCACTATGTGACAGGATGAGCTCCCATTCTTGCCCCAGCTCCTGCCAACCTAGCAGTTTGAAAGTATGCAAATGTAAGTAGATAAATAGGTACCACTTCGGTGGGAAATTAACAGTGTTCCATGTGCCTTGGCATATAGCTATGCCAGCCACATGACCACGGAAATATCTTTAGACAACACTGGCTCCCTCGGCTAAGAAACCGAGATGAGCACACCCCCATCCCCTAGAATCAGACATGGCTGGACAGGGGAAAACTTTAATCTTTGCTTTTAATGTCAATAGAAGTCTAGCGATTCAAAGCAGGAAAGCAAATTCAGCATGTTCCAAGCTGAGGGGAAGAATACAGTGGAAAGACTGCATCTTGTAAGAAGTGCCTCCATCTGTCTGGTGAAACATTTGCAGAAATCGATATCTGATTTTGGCCTAAAGTAAGAGTTGAAAGGGTAAAAGCTGAACACAAGGAACCATTCATGGTGGTGCAGCTGTCTTCATGATTACGCAAAAGTCAGGTGTGGATATATGTTGTCAATCAGGTTTCTAAAGTAGCTCAAAGCTTCTTAGGAATCTCAGAGTCAGAATGTCTCCTGGATCACACCCACACCACACAATGTTACTTGTGATCAATGTTTCATCAGTGTAATTTTCTTCCATTCCTTCTTATCCATGGAAGTCAATAGCTCATTAATTGAGAGTGCATAAGGAAACCTGTTAAACAAAATAATTTTCTCATTATATTTAACTGATTACTTTTGCTGCCTTGAATGAAAAACATTGATTGCTCTGAACGTGGTCCTCCTTTAAAAGGCCCCTAAGGAATCATGATAACATGTTTTTACCTCCAAAGAAAATGTTTTAGGTGATCCCAGACCTCTCAATTCATGCACACGTTCAGAACATTAAGTGAATAACATGGCGTGTTTGGTTGAACCGGCCCCTAAAAATGACGGTGGATCAACCTCTTTGGGGCTGGGTTTCTCAACCTTGGCAATTTGAAGATGTGTGGATTTCAACTCCCAGAATTCCCCAGCCAGCAGGGGGAATTCTGGGAGTTGGAATCCACAGATCTTCAAGTTGCTAAGGTTAAGGCGCATTGTCCTGGGGCTTATACTTGCAAAGCTGAGAGAAATGGCAGTTTGGCCTGGAGATCCCTTCTTTGAAGAGAGTGGGAATTGATTAAGCTTCACCAAATGATTGGCAGCCTTTTCAGGCATGGAGGGTCACCAGGTCACCATCTCCCTTCAAAATGAAAAAAAAAAAAAAAGATTGGCAGAAATCTGCCAAAATCTTGCCAAGATTCAGTGATCTTTTTTTCTGTGAGCTTTTGCTTCTTCGTAGAAGAGCACAGTGAACGATTTAGGCACATTCACTTGAAATTCCAGAGAATATTGCAGAAGAATACCAAAATCTTGGGAGATTTGGATTTTTTTTTTTTCATTTTTAAAGGAAATCACTATATGCTGAGGTTCTGTGGACTCCATGTAGGGGCGCTTGGGGCACTGTGAAGGCTGAGTTTTCAGTTCCTTGCTTAGGCACTTGTGTATCTCTCTCATTCTTCTCCCTTCTAGGTAATAACATTTTTGCTGCCTGAGTGTCTGTCTCTCTGTGTGTGTGTGTCTTTCTCTGTCACACACACACTCAAGAGACCCACAAAAGCTCCTGCAACTTCCTTTTGCCCTTAATTGATATTCTGCATCGTCTTGGCGAATTATAACAAGGCCATCGGGGAACGCTCCTTGTTTTCAGTTGCTGATATGCCTGTATCAGGAAAATATCTACACACTTTGAAAGAAATCTGTCCTGGGACAGTGAACCGATGGGGCTGTTTTCTCTGACATTGTGTAGTGCAAATCTGCTTTCAAGGTAGGGATTTTTTGAAATGCAAATGTGCATATCATCAAAACCCTAGAACATTTTCTCTCCTTGCCTGTCAAATGGAATCCTTGGTGATTTGTAAATGTATCATGAAAAAAAGGGAATCCCAGAAAAATGTAATCTGTTGAGAACCCATTTTAAGGCTTGCAGGTTTGGTATTTCTTTTTCTTAAACCACCAGTCTGTTGTTTTTTAAGCGTAAAAGACATAACCAAAAAATTACACTAATTGTAATGCTTGACATTTCTTGGGTGTTTTGATTTAAAATTGGTCTGAAGTTGAGATTTATGTTCTTGGAGCTAGGCAAGGAGGAAAATTTTGTTTAATATGAATTGACCTCCAAAACATGTATAAAAGCTGGAATACTATTTGTGATCCTAATTACTCTTGGAAAATAATTATTGAATGTCTCCCATGTAACTTTCCTTTGTTTATCAAACCACCTTTCGGCATTCTCTTCTCCAAACTGAAAAGCGCCAATTTCTTCAGCCTGTCCATTTTTTAAGTAAATAATTTGGATTAAGAGCAACAAGAAAAGCTAATACAAACTAAATTAAAACATATTTTAAAAAAAGAGAAATAAGAGAAAAAGCAAAGAGTGCAATAAGGAAAGAAAAGAGAAGAAATTAGGAAAAAAGGGCAAGATATAACAAAAGACACAAAGGTTAGTCGTATGACAATGAGATGGATGCATATACATTTAAGTTTTATTTAAATGTATAAAATTTATTAAAGTACTAAAAAATAAATAGCTTCCAGTATTCTTCGCAGCACTTACTGTATTTTAACCCCTCTCTCTAAAGTTACATGATGACTTTCTTCGATCTACAGTATAATCTATCCTGTCTAACTATCAAAACCAGAAATCACAAGATCATTTTTTACGCAAAAAGCCCTTAAGCGGGTTTTAAGTCATCCATACATTTTATCAGCCTATTCCCACGGGGCATATCCTCCAGCCCCTGTATCATCTTTATCCCTTTCCTCCAAACCCTCTCTAACTTTTTGATATGGTTCTGGAAACCAGGATCTCAAGGTATGGCTTCACCAGTTCAAGAGTAGAAGAGAATAAGGAGATATCTTTGGCAGATGATCATGAAATTGGTTTTGATCTCCTGGGGACCCAAATGCATATAGTTCTCTCATCCTGTACTTTTTGTGGCTATCACTACTTCTGATCTGGAAAAGATCCTTGAAAAAGATTACCTTTATAGTAATCCCTGAAAAGGGTTGCCTTTATAGAACATGATGTATCTAGGGATACATTAGTTCCTCTTGGGATTGTACTTGTCAGGCCCAAACAACCAAGAACAACATGTGGAGTGACTTCTGAGTAATTCCCTTACAGTAAAGAAATGCCTACAAACAGTTATCTTGCCAGGCTAAAGCAGCTATCTGTAGTAACTATAGATATACTCTGAGAATTGCTAAGGAGTGTCCTTTCTCTCTTCTTGATCCCCAGACATTCTAAGCTCCATTGTTTCTTTGCCCTCTAAGAGCCCCTCCCTCCTGGGACTCCAGACTACATTCCACCATATTACAGGTAGTTCTCGACTTACGGCCACAATTGAGCCCAACATTTCTGTTGGTAAGTGAGACATTTGTTAAGTGAGTTTTCTCCCATTTTATGACCTTTCCTGCCACAGTTGTTAAGTGAATCACTGCAGTTGTTAAGTTAGTAACATGGTCGTTGAGTGAATCTGACTTCCTCACTGACTTTGCTTGTCAGAAGGTCGCAAAAGGGGATCACATGACCTTGGGACACTGCAACCGTCGTAAATGTGAGTCAGTTGCCAAGCATCTGAATTTTGATCACATGACCATAGGGATGCTGCCATGGTCGCAAGTGTGAAAAACAATCATAAGTCCCTTTTTTCAATGGCGTTGTAACTTTGAGCGGTCACTAAATGAACTGCTGTAAGTTGAAGATTACCTGTACTGAAGAGTGGGGAAAAAAAGACAGAATGCTGCAAGAAAGGATTGTGCAAAGAAAGAGGGTGAGTGCACACACAAACTCATCCTCTATCTGATAATATCACACTAGCCACAAGGATTGCACCAAAAACGATGTTCCTGAGAAGAAAGAGAGAAAAATATACTGTATGAGGTTAGTTGGAAAAGAACAGAAAAACACTTAAGCCCAATATGATACTAAGCTGGCAGGAATAGCCAACACCCCAGATGATAGGCTCAAGATCCAGATGGATCTTGACAGACTTGAACACTGGGCCCTAACCAACAAAATGAAATTCAATGTAGAGAAAAGTAAAGTCTTACACCTAGGCAAGAAAAACCAAAAGTACACATATAGACTGGGTGAAACCAGGCTTAATAGCAGTAACTGTGAGAGGGATCTTGAAGTCTTACTGAACAACCAATTAAATATGAGCCAACAGTGTGCGGTGGCAGCCAAAAAAGCCAATGCAACCCTAAGTTGCATTAACAGAGGGATACAATCAAGATCACGTGAGGTACTAATACCATCCTATAAAGCCTGCATCCAGTTTTGGTCCCACTATAAAAAATACATTGAGACTCTAGAAAGAGTGCAGAGAAGAGCAACTAAGATGATTAGGGGACTGGAGGCTAAAACATATGAAGAACGGTTACAGGAACTGGGCATGGCTAGTCTAGAGAAGAGAAGGACCAGAGGGAGACATGAGAGCAGTCTTCCAGTATTTGAGGGGCTGCTACAGAGAGGAGGGGATCAAGCTATTCTCCAAAGCACCTGAAGGCCAGACAAGGAATAATGGATGGAAACTGAACAAGGAGAGATTCAACCTGGAAATAAGGAGAATTTTTCTGACAGTGAGAGCAATCGACCAATGGAACAGAAGTTGCCTTCGGAAGTTGTAGGAGCTTCACCACTGGAAGCTTTCAAAAAGAGACTGGACTGCCATCTGTCAGAAATGGTGTAGGGCAGGGGTCCTCAAACTATGGCCCGTGGGCCAAATACGGTCCACCAAAGCCATTAATCTGGCCTGCGTGGGACCACAAGACTGCCCTGCCCACATCACCCCACCTACCCGCCAGCCTCCACCCACCTTCTGGAGGCCAGGGAGGGCAAAAACGGGCCTGTTTTTTTGCCTCCCGGGGCCTCCACATGACCTGTTTTTGGCAAGCAGAGTGCTACTGGAGGCCGGGGAGCAGCAGTGGGTTGCTCCCCGTTCGGCCCGGTTCGGCAAACCGGTAGCGGTGGTGGGAGGCTCCGCCCACCCACCTGGGATGCTCCACCCACCCGCCTGGGACGTTCCGCCCACCCACCCGGGACGCTTCTGCGCATGCGCGTGAACCGGTAGCAACGGGATTTAGAACCCACTACTGCCGGGGAGGCCAAAAATGGGATGTGCAGAGGCCCCGGGCAGAGTGCTACTGGAGGCAGGGGAGGACTGGATTGGAGGAGGGCCACCTGCTTGGCCACCTGCTTGGCCACCCGCCAGCTGGCCTTTTGGGGAGACCGCAGGATTTCCCCACCAGCCAGCTAGTCTTTGGCATGCCAATTGTTGGCCTCCGGACGTCAGTTTCCCACCATCCAGCACCAGTTCAGGGGTTCCTTCCCCCCCCTCCCGAGAGAGAGAGAGAGAGAGGGAGAGGGAGAGGGACACACACACACACACACACACACACACACAGAAGGCCCCCCACCCCGCCCCCCCAAGGCAGCCACATCCCTTCACTAACCTGCTTTCCACCCCCAGGAGCATAACAAATTAAAGTTTAATTTGTGTGTATTGTTTAATGGACTGCTAAATTGGCCATGCCCACCCAGTCACATGACCACCTAGCCACACACACACCCAGTCACATGACCACCTAGCAATGCCCACCCAGCCGGTCCGGCCCCCCAACAGTCTGAGGGACCGTGTTTAAAAAGTTTGAGGACCCCTGGTGTAGGGTCTCCTGCTTGGGTGGGGGGTTGGACTAGATGACCTACAAGGTCCCTCCCAACTCTCTTATTCTGTTAGTATTCGATGATACATCTGATAGCTCCTCAAGTTGTAGAGTCTTGAATGCTCCAGTCTGAGAAAAACAGTGCAATACTTTCCTTGTCATAATCTTTGAGTGACTTAGCTTTCTCATGAGGATAAAAAGGGTTGAGGCAGCTGTCCTCCTTCCCAGAGATCTCTGAAAGAAGTCAAGAAGAAAATGATCAGCTTTTCACAAGAGAGATTGGAACCATCTATGGAACACGAATTGAAGCAATGCTGCTGGTCATGGCAACCGAATGGACCCTCCACCTATAGGAGCAGAATGCCCGGAGTGACAATAAATGAGGGGGGGCAGCAACCATCAATTTGGGGTTCTGGCTCTGGACTTGCAAGGAATTGGTCATCTGCTGCTAGGAATGAAACCCAGATAATCCAGAGAGTTTTTAAAAAGTTCTTTTGAATTCTTATCTGGAATAGATTCGGCATTTTGCAATTGATAAATCCGGGTAGTCCTCGATTTATGGCCACAATAGGGCCCAGAAAGCTCATTGCTAAGCAGTGTGGTTGTTCAGTGAGGCATCATGAAACCGCATCTGATTATGTGACCTTTATTGCTATGATCATTAAGTGAATCATCACAGTCATTAAGTGAGACATTGCGTGACTATAAGTTGCAACCTTCCCTGCTGGCTTCCTTCCTTGACTTTGCTGCTCGGAAGCCGCCTGGAAAGGTTGCAAATAGCGATCACATGACCCTGGGCCTCTGCATATTCTATATTGTAAATATACTCTGGTTGCCAAGTGCCCAAATTTTGATCACGTGACTGTGAGGATGCTGCAGTGATTGTAATTGTGAGTGCTGGTGGTAAGCCACTTTTTTCAGTGCCATTGCAACTTTGAACAGTTGCTTAACGAAAGGCTGTCTAACTTACCTTGCTGCCAGTTCGCTTCCTCCTGCGCCACGTGGCTGCGCCTTGTGGGCGCATGCGTGCCTCGTGGGCACGCACGACAGTGCAAAAAAATAAAAATAAAATTCAAAAAAAAACAACGCCGAAAACAAGATGGCGATGCATGCGCAGTGCGGGAAACTCAGCTTCTGCGCAGGCGCAGAAGAAAAAATAAATTCAAAAAAATTCAAAAAATAAAATAAAAAAGATGGCGGATCGGTGACGTCATCGTGATGTCACCAGCGGGTCGCTACCGGTTTGGGAGAACGGGTCCGAACCGGGAGGAACCCACCTCTGGCTGTCAGTCAAGGACTATCCGCAGTTAGAAAAGGAGCTACCTGATTTTCAGCAAGAAAGTAAGCTAAAACCTTCCCTGGTTTCCGCCCTGGAAAGAAGTTTGAAAATATTCTGAGAAAAGGGTAGAAAAACAGAAGCATCTTTTGCAGAAATGTTGCATTAGAAAAATCTTTGGTCACAGGAACATCAAGCTTGGTGACAGCTATTTCAGGACTCTTTCAAAGAAATCTGTTTCCTTCCCCACAGCCAGGAAAGTTTATCTAATTTGCTTTTGGAATTAATAGTTTGAAGTGAATTGGACAAATTGAAGTGGCTCTCTGCTGCAAAAAATCTTCGCTGCTTTTCTTTTTTAGCACGGTTGCTGCTGAGCGAGATAATAACAATTCTAAACAAAAGCTAATTTTGGGGGGAGGCTATTAGAGAGCTAATAGACTCTCTCTTGGCTATGGAAAGATCTAGCCTGGTTTTCTCTTGTCCCACTTAGAGCCTAGCTTAGAGATCCAAAATAACCAGCGAGGGTATCTTCGGAAAGTCATTTTGGGGTTTGAAGCTGTATGGTAGGACTCTCGTAGAAGAGACCAGCATCTGCTCACATTGCCAATGATATGACAATGGTTGGGGCCCACTTAGACCAGGGATCCCCAAATCCTTCAGATTGTTTATTGCCTCCTAAACAGTTATTCAATGAAAATAATTTAATTACTACTACTGTAATTAATAGTGCCACAAATAACAACAACAACAACATCTGGCTGACTGTGTAACCAACCGTAATACTAATAATAATAATATAGTGAAAGAAAGCAAAGGTAGTACTAATAGTAATAGGTGCCTTGGATGCAATCCCAAAACAACTGGAGCACCACTTGAATACCATCGGTATTGACAAAATCACCATTAGTCAATTGCAAAAGGCAGCTTTACTTGGAACAGCTTACATCCCGTAACGATACTTTTAACACCATCAAACATCCACATCTGCCTATCCCAGGTCCTTGGGAAGGATTCGATAGGTGGATAAAAATGCCAAACCCAGTCTGAACATCTGGCTGACTGTGCCATAAACCATAATAGATAAAGGAGGCCAGTAAGAACTCACAGCTGATAAGGCAACTGAAGGCTGCCCTTGCTGGTGGCTGGCCATCCAAATTTAGGTAACACTGTTTGGCATGGAGTCTACAGAGTCCCCAAAAGATTAATTGATCCCAATCAACCTTCCATCATTTATCAACCACATATTGACCTCCAGCCATTTATCAGCCCCTTAGATAGTCCACTAATGCATGGAGGTCAGTGTTAATCACTTTGGGGGACCCTGACGGAGACAGAACTCGAGGAGACCCACCACAGAAAATGGGAAGAAGATGATATTCTCTCAGTGCTGCCTTTTGCACATTTTCCCCTAGTCGTAGGTGCCACCTTGGTCTGGGGCAGTTGATGAGGGTAACGAGATGTTCTTCAGATCAGCCTTAGTAAAAGGCACCCACATTTGTTGGGCTGAAAGTGCATCAGTCTCTGAACAGGATGCTGGGGCCATTCCTGCAAAAAGGGGTGGGTCAATCATTTAAAAGGATGGGTGAATAAAATCATCCAAATACATATTACAGTATTGCTTTGATGATGATATCTAGGCTGGTAGCAAAACATCTGCAGGAAAACAATCATGTTCAGAGAGCACCAAGAACCTAATAATTCAACCCTAAGCTTCATATATTTTCAACTAGTGCAGTATTACTTCAATTAATGCAATTATTTAATTGCTAACTCCTAATACATATTTATAGCAATCTCTACCCTTTCGTATCTCAGTTGATTCTCATGTCTGAAATAAATAGAGATGCATGTAAGGGGGGAAAATCCATCAGTTTTTCTGCCTTGCAGGTCCATTCTGCAGATAGAGGAGGTGAGAGAGTTAGAAATGGGCAGTGCCAGTGTGAGAATGGTTGCTGGTCCCACAGAATCTGTGGACAGCAGTATCCACAGAGGAACAGGATGCCAAAGCAGAATGGTGACATCATGACAGAAGTCCCACCCCTTTTGAAAGCAAAGGCCCAACCTTTTGGCACCAGGGATTTGGTTTCGTAGAAAACCATTTTTCCACGGATCTGGGGGTGGGTGGGAGGAGGACGCAATTTAGATCCTGTGCAATTGTGGTTTCGCTCGCCTGCCACTCACCTTCAGCTGTGTGGTGAAATCTAAAATTTTTCCCTACCTGTTCTGTGGGCGTGGCTTGGTGGGCGTGGCTTGGTGGGCGTGGCTTGGTGGTCATGTGACCGGGTGGGCGTGGCCAACTCAATGTCACTCACATCAAGGGGTGCCTCGCCTAGCCCCTCCCCTCCCCGCCATTCCTTGTCACACCCAGCCTCAACATATCTATAGTTCTGTAAAAATGTTGTTCACCTTTTTTTGACTTTATTATCTACATACTATATAGATGTACTTTCATGGACCATTGAAAGGAGGAAATGGCTCACATGCTTTGCCCAAGAGTGTGATAGGCAACAGGCTTTTAAGGGGCTGCCACAAAGAAGGAGGGGGCAATGTATTTTCCAAAGCATCAGAAGGTGACAGTGAGAACCAATATAGGTGCAGAAATATTTCAGTCATAA
>QLTV01003443.1:595722-615276 GCA_003457575.1 Thermophis baileyi
GCTCCAGGAGAAAATCCGAATAAAGAACTGGAAAAGCCTTCACAGGAAGCGCTTGCAGCTTGCAACATTTTAATGAGGTGATAATAGCTCTTGGCTGAACACCCAGACATCTCATTAAAGCTAGTATTCCTTTCCCTGCTTGGTGTGGGGGGGGGGGAGGAAAAAAGCTGCAAAAAGTGTCAGTTTATTTGCTGTTTCTTAGCTCAGCTGAGGCAGCAATCTAAGGAATGACCACTGGAGGAATGATCACAGCAGGAATCAGCTGAGCTAATAAACAACATAATATAGGAGATGTGAGAGGAGGGGGTGGGCAGGTGGGCGGGGCCAATCAAATTTTCCCTACTGGTTCTCCGAACCAATCAAAATTTTCCCTACCCAGACACCAGAACTGGTCAGAAGCGGTAGCATTTCACCCCTGCCCGGTTCCTAACAGGCCACAAACCGGTACCGGTCCTTGGACCAAGAATTGGGAACCCCTGGTGTGGATGGCCTTGGAGCCCCACCTTATTGCCTGCATCGGCAAACCCTTGGCACAAAGTTTGACCCTGTTTGCCTTAGTTATCCTGAAGCACCTGCTCCTATTTGAGGCTCCGGAAGACAGTTTGATGCTGCTACTTATCGATCACTTCCTTCCTTTCATTCCACCTATTGGTTCGGCTGGTCCAGCATCCTATTCTTGTTTCTGGAGCTTGAACCACGGTGATGTGGATTCTGGCAATGTAGACTCTTTCCTCTTTGATTCAGTGCTTTCTGTTAAGGTAGGCAGAACCAGCAGCTTCTGGTCTGCTGTTGGGACGCGTTCACAACAGGGAAGGCAAGAGCACATAAAACAGCTTATAGCATCTTACCTGACAGTAATGCATTAAAGCAGAGATGGTGGTAATCTTTGGGTGGGGGGTGGGGGCAAAGAATGGAGGGGAATGGCCAGATATTGGCAAGAATGCAGAAAATCCATAGCAGTGCAAAGTCCAGAGAAAGGTCATCCCACCATTGGTTTGAAGCAACGTGGACAAAGAGGGCTTCCCAATCACTAAAGCTACGGACAGCCTTTGATGGTACTCGTAGTCCTCAACTTACGGCCACGATTGAGCCCATTCAGCAATGAGGGGTCCAGTTGCAGAATCTTGTCTATGTATAACATAATGTCTATATGGCATTTAATATTCAGCAGATTTTTGTCCTTCTTTTGCTTATTACAGGTAGTCCTCCACTTATGACCACAACTGAGCCCAGAATTTATGTTGCTAAGTGAGAAATTTGTTAAGTGAGTTTTGCCCCATTTGTTAAGTGAATGACTGCAGTTGTTAAACTAGTTACAGAGTTGTTAAGCGAATCTGGCTTCCCCATTAACTTTGCTTGTCAGAAGGTCGCAAAAGGGGCTCATATGATTCCGGGACACCGTCAGAAATGTGAGTCAGTTGTCAAGCATCTGTAAACCAGGTGACCCTGGGGATGCTGCAATGGTCATAAGTGTGAAAAACGGTCATAAGTCACTTTTTTCAGTGCTGTTATAACTTTGAACGGTCACTAAATGAACTGTTGTAAGTCGAGGACAACCTGTATATTTAAGTCTGAAATAAATATGTAATTTCTCCCTGGCACAGCGAAGCAGCAGGGCTGTCGTGCCTGTTGATTTCCTTGTAGGATCTAGTCTCCTTGGTGACATCTTTTATCAGGTGGAACATTTCCTTGTGATGGCAAGGATCCTGCAAGTAAGAGAGACAATAGGGAAAAATAAGGCAATTTTAGCCAGAGGAAGGCTAAAGTCCTGCTTTTTTTCCATCTGACATAAGACCCATTGATTGTGAGATTAATTTCTGTTGGCTCCTGTAATCTTGAAGGGAGAGACCTTAGCTGTGCTTCAAACGCATGGCTAAAAACTCAGGGACAGCCTGCCCTGCTTGTGTATATTCAGAGTGTAAAAATAACTTTGCATGAGTTATGCAAATTACACCAATTTGCATAACTGCCATCTTGACTGTTTTACATTATCATTTGGTTGTTGCTTTGTTTGATCTGGCTCTGGCTTCTGAGGTGGCATCAAGCTTGAATCCCTTATATAGGTAGTCCTCAATTTGCACCCATTTTTTTTTTTTAGCAACCGTTTGAAGCTACAACTGCATCCAAAAAAGTACTCACACTTACAACCATTGCGGCTGGTCATGTGATCAAAATTCAAGTGCTTAGCAATTGGCATGTGTTTACCATGGTTGCAGCATCCTAAAGTCACATGATTACCTGGGATTACCTTCCCAGCCAGCTTCCAACAAGATAAGTCAATAGAGGAAACCAGATTTGATTAATAACCATGTGATTCACTTAACAACTAAAAAGTAATACAATTGGGCATGACTCACTCAAAAACCACTTTGCTTAACAAACAACAGAAATTCTTACAGCCCAGTTGTGGTCATCATAAGTCAAGGACTCCTGTACTTCTTCATACTGTGAGAGCTAGAAAGTTGCTTATCTGTTTTTTTAAAAAAATCTCATAGTACTGTGTGCTGAATTCTGCGGCCAGGCTCTTGTAACATCACACCATGTGTAGAACACAGCCTGAGCATTAAAGTGTGCCAAATCCAGACTTCTCAGATAAGAATTTGAGGAGCAGAAATCATGCATCATGAAGACCCCAGTATTGGGGAAAACTGCACAAGACAAATTCAGGCTGAATTTAACTCTATACCCTGTTCCTAATTGGGTGTTCCTTCCAGCATCCTTTCATCGGTTGTGTTGAGTGCAGAATTTTGAATTGTCTCTTCTGTCCTCCCAATTTTGATGGATTTTTTTTAGTAAAGAAGAAAAGTAAAGAAGAAAGTAAAGTAAAGTAAAGAAGAAAAAAAGAAAAAGATCAAAGAAAAAGCAAAAAGTGCAAGAAAGGAAGAAAAGTTGAAGAAAAATAGAAAAGGAAGAAAATAAGATACAAGGAAGTGGCTTCCGATATTCTTCACAGCAGTTAGAAATAGAATTTTACCCCTCTCTCTAAAATTACATCACCCTAGTCTTCTTTTTACAATCTATACTGTCTAATTTATGGGTGTGTGGGTGTGTATAATAATACAATCTTTAAAGGATAAAAATTAACAAAAACTAATATAAAGAACAAAGGAAAGAGAAAGAGATCAAAGAAAAGGCAAAAAATGCAAGAAAAGAGGTAAAGCTGAAGAAAAATAGAAAAGAAAGGAAAAAAGGAGAGCGAGGGCAGATTTTCAAAGTATGTTATACAGGCACCTGCACTCACCCTGACTTATCCAGTGAATTTTACCTGCTGTGAAGTGCAAAGAAAGTTGGATGGCATCTGTGTGCTTTGATGCCACATCAATCTGAGAAATTTCTCTGGCAACTTAAAAGGTTTGATAAGGCTGGACATCTCTAAGGAAGTGCTTAGTGTCTTTCTTTCTCAGCAGGACAAATATTTCTCTTTTGCACTACCCATTGTGCAATACAATGGGGACTAGACTCTGTCTCCATTCATTTACAGAATACAGAATAACAGAGTTGGAAGGGACCTTGGAGGTCTTCTAGTCCAGCCCTCTACTCGAGCAGGAGAGCCTATATCATTCTGGACAAATGACTGTCCAATCTCTTCTTAAAATCATTTCCTCATATTTTATTTCCATCATTTCTTGATGTCCACCTTTCCTGAGAAAAAATATTTTCCGGTCAGAGTGAATTGCTATCATTGAGAGGAGGGATACAGAAGAAGAAGATAGAAGAAGCAAATTATTTGAATCTCTTTCAGTAGTGGATTGAGTCTGTGCATGGAACAGAAGCTAATGGATCACCTGGAGCTAGACATGGCTGGGGAGAATCCATCCCTCCTGGTTCTTTTAGATCTTTCAGTAACCTTCAGTATTATTGGTCATGATCATGGCATCCTTCTGGGCCACCTGCAAGGATTGGGAGGTGGGGCCTGTTCTGCAAGGCTTCTGTTCCTTCTTATGTGGATGGTACCATCTGGTGATTCTGGTGATGGAGAAATCTGTCTGTGCCAGTTTGGAGAATCATAAAGTTCACCCCATTTTCTGTTGCTTTTTAATATCAACATAAAGGTGTTAGATACATACCAGGGATACCAGGGCCAGGCATACCAGGAATACCAGGGCATACAAAACCTTTGCCAGACAAATTCTCGAATACAGCTCATCTGCCTGGAATCCACACTGTATAACGGACATTAATACAATTGAGCGAGTCCAGAGGTATTTCACTAGAAGAGTCCTCCATTCCTCTGCTCGCAATAGAATACCTTATGCCACCAGACTTGAAATTTTGGACCTGGACAACCTAGAACTACACAACCTACGGTCTGACCTAAGCTTAGTACACAAAATTGTCTGCTACAACGTCCTACCTGTCAATGACTACTTCAGCTTCAACCGCAATAATACACGGGCAAACAATAGATACAAACTCAAAGTAAACCGCTCCAAACTCGATTGCAGAAAATACGACTTCAGCAACATCATGGTCAATGCCTGGAATGCACTTCCTGACTCTGTTGTTACATCCTCAACTCAAACTCCTAAAACTTTAACCTTAAACAGTCTACTGTTGACCTCACCCCATCCCTAAGAGGACTGTAAGGGGGCATGCATAAGCGCACCAGCATGCCTACCGTCCCTGTCTTACTGTTCCCATTTATTCGTACTCATTTCTTATGTATATACCTATACCTGTTTATACTTATATGTAAATATGTTATGTTCATACTTATACTTGCTTTCTCATACATGTTTGACAAACTAACTAAACTAAACTAAACTAAACTAAACTAGATGAGGTCAGCTGTTAGTTCAAAGTTATGTGTTACTGCTTAATTTGAAGTTTGTGGCGCTCCTTCAGTCCCAAAGCTGGAAAGGTGTTAAAAGGTTGGACTAGGACCAGAAAGACCCAGGTCCTAGTCCATCTTCAGCCACCCTGTCTAACCTATCTCACAAGATTGTACTGTGGGAAAACAGGAGGAGGGACCACTATGTACATTACCTGGAACTCCTGTATCAAAAAAACAAAAGTACATCCTGGATTGAACTGGTGATGTGGTTGAAGTCTTGACTTGGTACCTGGAGGCTATAAGGATCCAAATGGAATTAAAGGGTGTGATATTAAATCCTAATAAGGCTGAATTTCTGCTCCTCCAGGCAGAATCCACATATGAATTCAAGTAGTGAGTTTGGTTGTGGTGGTGCCCAGAGATGGGTTCCTCCCGGTTCGGACTGGTTCTCCCGAACCGGTAGCGACCCGCTGGTGATGTCACGATGATGTCATCGATCCATTTCGGACGGTGCCGGTCCGTGGGCGCCACCATCTTTTTTTTTATTTTTATTTTTTTATTTTTTTGAAAAAAAAATGAATTTTTTTTCTTCTGCGCATGCGCAGAAGCTGAGTTTCCAGCACTGCGCATGCATCGGCATCTTGTTTTCAGTGTTTTTTTTTAAAAAAATTGGACTGTGCATGCGCGTACGCGCGCGAGAAGCGCGCGCGTGCCCATGCGGCACGCCCACGCGGTGCGGCCATGCGGCGTGGGAGGAAGCGAACCGGCAGCGAGGTAAGTTAGAACCCACCCCTGGTGGTGCCCCTGAAGGAACAATTCTGCAATTGGAGAGTCTTCCTAGCAGGGGTGAAATCCAGCAGGTTCTGACAGGTTCTGGAGAACCGGTAGCGGAAATTTTGAGTAGTTCGGAGAACCAGCAAATACCATCTCTGGCTGGCCCCAGAGTGGGGAGGGAATAGAGATTTTGCAGTATCCTTCCCCTGCCACGCCCACCAAGCCACGTCCATCAAGCCACACCACACCCACCAAGCCACGCCCCCAGAACCGGTAGTAAAAAACTTTGGATTTCACCACTGCTTCCTAGTTCTGTGCTACTGCTCAAGAAGCAGATGTGAGCTGTGCCATGGGGAGGGAAGGGGAGCTGTGCCCAGCCTTGGCTGGTGGACCAGTTGCTGCCCATTCTGGAGAGGAAGACTTTAGCAAAAGTAGAATACAGAATAAGAGTTGGAAGGAACCATGGAGGTTTTCTCGTCCAACCCCCTGCTGAAGCAGGAGACTCTATACCAGTGATGGTGAACCTTTTTTGGCTCGGGTGCCAAAAGGGTGCGCGCGCATGCGATAGCGTGCATGCGGGTGCCCATACCCATAATGCAATGCCCTCCCCCCACGCATGCGCACAACCCCTGCGCTGTCCCCCCCCCGCGCATGCGCACAGGCCTCACTGAAGCTGTGGAGCTGCCCTACTACTTACCTTCAGATAGTTGCAACCAGGCCTCCCACACCTCGGCCCATTTCTTCTGCAGCTTGCAAGGCTTTCCTGAAGGCCTCTCTAGCCGATAACAGAGCTCCAGATCAATCCAGAGCTCTGTTATCAGCTGCAGAGGCCTTTCCTAGAGGCCTTTCCTGAAGGCCTCTCTAGCTGATAACAGAGCTCCGGATCGATATAACAGAGCTCCAGATCGATCCAGAGCTCTGTTATCGGCTGCAGAGGCTTTCAGAAAAGCCTTGCTGGCTGCAGAAGAAATGGGCCGAGGTGTGGGAGGCCTGGCTACAACTGTCCAAAGCCGAAGAAGTTCCTGAAGACCTCTGACAGCGAAAAGGAGGCTGGGGGTGAGCACACAAGTGAACTTCCGGTTGGGCCATTTTTCGCCGTCCCCAGGTTTCAGGAGGCTTTCCTGAAGCCTGGAGAGAGCGAAAGCAGCCAAAAAGAAGGCCAAAAATCAGCTGGCCAGCATGGGCATGCGTGTTGGAGCTGACATAGGGCAACGCCTCGCGTGCCCTCAGATATGGCTCTGCGTGCCACCTGTGGCACGCGTGCCATAGGTTCACCATCACTGCTCTATACCATTCCAGATATCTTTGTCACTTCCTGGCTAGATGTTTCAAGGCACCCTTTCTGGGATTACCTTTGAAGACTACTCAGAAACTTCCATTCCCCACCATCCAGTCAGAACTGAAGAAGCTTCTTGGATGAGAAGCGAAATGTCTTCGAAGAAAAACCAGAAAGCCCAGTTGCCTTTTGAAAAAAAGCACCTTTGGGACAACCATGACCTGGATGACTGAGAATCTCCATAGATACCCAAAAACTGCACTTGTTCCAAGATGTAGCAACTTACCTGTTAGCCTGTGAAAGCTGCTCTTGGTGCAGCACACATCACAATAATGCAAGCCTTGTTTACCTCGTTTACCAGTAGGTGGTGGATTCAATCTAGTAGTAGATTCAATCCATCCAGTATGCTTGATTCAGGTTGGGATTCCAAGGGCGCTCAGAATCCCAACCTGAATCCCAAGAGAGAGTCAGGGGAGACCAGGGCCAATTTCTTTTTTCTGTAATAGCCCTTCCTTTACAGCAGGGGTCTCCAACCTTGGCAACTTTAAGCCTGGCGGACTTCAACTCCCAGAATTCCCCAGCCAGCAAAGCTGGCTGGGGAATTCTGGGAGTTGAAGTCCGCCAGGCTTAAAGTTGCCAAGGTTGGAGACCCCTGCTCTACAGAACAGTTTCTTCCTAACCCATTGGAGGGCTTTATGACTTCTGAGCTTCACAGACATCACCCCCATAGAGCTGTTTCTGAGGGGCATTTGATTAAGATCTGTTGTCTCAATCTTTAATATTTTTGAGTGAATTATTAAGCGGATTACCGGTTTTCATGTATCATGACATTTCTGTTTCTTTTGAGACGATGACAGTTAAGATTATTTGGCGTTTTTCCATTGTCCATGGATCTCCATGGATAAATGAGGCAGTGGGAGCGCTGTGGCACAAGGGGGCAGTGTGCTGCAGATGCTGAAGAAGTCAGGATGATGAATAACCGCTTGAGATGACACTTCCATGAAAGAAATGCAGCCTTGAAGAGGGGAGCTGCCCCCTTGTTTCTTCTCCTTCAGCTTGAGTCCTTTGGTCTTGGAGAGCTAGTGAGAGGGATCTAAAGACTTACGCTTGCATTCTCTGATTCTTCCTCATAACATCTTTGCTCCTGTCTTCCATTTCAGTCACAGTGGATAGAACTTTGTGGAAATTGTACAGATATTCCCAGGACTGCTCCAGCTGTATCGCTATTCCTCATGCAAACACACCATTGCATCTGTGTGACTTTGGCTGTTCCTCTAGGCCCTTTACAGTCATTAGGGTAGAAGATAGGGCCTTGCAGAAGAGATTCTTGTAATCCAGGAGAATGGAACCATGAGAAAGAGAATCAAACACTAAATCTAAGTTGTGCAGAAGAATTACCTTGGGAGGCTTTCAAGATTTTGTCACATTATCTTTACCAAAATCTAAGAGATCGGGGTATCCACAATGGGTAGTCAAGGAAATCAAGATGGTGGGCACAACAGTGCAATCAAAACACCACCTTTTTTTTAATGGACGCCACACATTTTTTATGTGTGCCATACATGCATGATTCAAATAAAAATGATGATTGCACCATCATGCTCACCATCTTGACTTCCTTGACCTTCCCTGAAGACATCCTTGCAACTGGTTCTTCCTTCTTGAGCTTGCCCTTCTCACAGAACCTGACACATTCACCTGTCTGATAGAACCTCACATATTCTGCCCCTAAAATGAATGTGACTTTCGGCTATCAAAATATTGCCTATTAATGGGATTGAAGAATGGTATATACCCTTGTGAATTTTTTAAAAAGTGTGTTTGTTTTCATATATGGCCTACTGAAGCTATGCACACATACACATACATATATGCCTATACATACTTAAGATATAAAAATTCCCTTCTAATACTTATGGGTGATCTGTGTCTTCCTTAAACTCAGGTTCTTTACCAGAGCCCTGGGAGTCTGAGAGTTCTGTGCGGTATCTTGGATGCTCCTAACACTGCACTCTTGGACAGAGAGCTCTGATGTTCTTCCTGGAATCTGTTGGAGTCACTTTCCCAGCCCCAAGTGCTCCCACCATCACTAGAGCCACTTTGGTTCTGACTTTCCACATCCTCTCCAGTTCCTCCTCCTGGCCCTGGTTGTTCTCCAGGTTCTCATATACCTTCTTTACACCTTCTTCATAATGTTGCTATCACTTGGCATTGTTACATCTGTCACCACCGCTTTTTCTGATCCTTGTCTACTACCAGGAAGTCTGGTTGATTGGCCAGCACCTGCCTCTCTGTCTGATCTGGAAGCTTCACAGGATCTTAACCCTGTTATTCACCCCAGCCTTCTGTGGAATCTCCCATCTGGACTTGGGTAGCTCTAGCCCTTACACTGTGCAGATGTTCCTGTACATAATGCTGTGCCATTTATTGTATGCTGTTCCTGCCTGCATCTTATATCCTGCCCTTATGTTTTACACTGTCTCTGAGGCCTCTCTGCATAGTTTACACCTCAGGTCCTGTCTAGTGTGGTAGACCCCAGCTTCTATGGATCTGGTGCTTAGTGCCTGTTCTTGTGCCACTATGATCAGTGCCTCAGTGGAGTTTTTTAGTCCAGTCCTTTCCAGCCATTGGTAGAATTTCCCAATGTCTGTCTGTCAATGGTACATCCCAGGCAGTGTCCTGCTGTGTTTTTTCCTCCCATGTCTGGTGCTGCCTCAGATATTCTCTCAGCAGCTCATATATATACAGCCTACTTTACCAGCTCTAGGCAACTGCCAATTAAAAAAAAAACCCTAACAATATTATATCATAAGTAAGATAAACATATTTGAAAATGATATCCTTGGATTTTTTTATATTGTGATTTTATAGAGGTAGTTGGGTTTAAATACATTCTTCAAATTCTATCAAAATTTACAAGCCATTTGGATCTGTTTTATTCTGTTCTGCTCTTATCAGTAAGAAATAATATGTTTCTGTACCCTCAGTGCAGTAAAATCTGTTTAATAACTTGCAGCCTCTGATAGGAGATTGCAAAAAGTCCAGATGCCATCATTTACTACATGTTAGTGGAATATATCTAAACTTTAATAGGACTGTATTAATTAGTGGTGAGGCATTTTATTTTGCTGGTTAACAGTTAATACAGCTGGCCTTTTGGCTGTAATAAAGATGATCATGTCTTGATAAAAATATAAATACATTGCCGCCTTATTAAAGTCTCCGTATCTAAAAGAGAACAGTCTTCACCAGTTTTCCACAACTTCAGGGGTAGAGCTGACCCTATCTGAAGTGCCTCTTTTTCCAGAAAGAAGGGTCCAAAATCCCCCAATTCCTACAGGGTGGGCACCAAATCACCCTGTCTTTGTTACAAATGTAGGATAGATAGAACCTACATGGAGAAGATCATCCCAAAGGACTGTTTGTTTGTTTGTTTGTTTGATATGTCACCCTTCCTGCTGTCCAATATAATATGTGTGACCACAAAGTAGGTATTGCTAAGTGTTGGACTGGACCTTGGTACTTACCATCCAAACATGTAAATGCTCTCCAATGATGGTTTCTGGAGTTGTCCAGGAAGAATGCTTGAGAAGCAGCAGTTGTGTGGTTGACAACCTCATGCCACACATCTTTTGTTCAGCCATGTGCCTGAATAGGTGATTGCCAAAGCACAAAAAGCCTTTTATGGAGGTGAACTAAAAAAGTACCATTAGCAGGTTGCAAATCAGCTTTGGTCTAGGTTGAATTGCTGATTTGATGCGGCTCTTCAGTCCAGTTTGGTTGAGAAGTGGGGTTGATTTGCTTCTGTTTTCCAAATTGATTAAGGGAGCTTTGGCATCATTACATTCAGTCACATTTGATGGTTTGAATCGAATCTCCCAACTGAAAGTTTGCCCTGAAGGAGTCTTTGATGTTGTTTTGATGATTTGTTGACAGGAGGAAAAGAATGAGGACTAGTAGTTTATTGGTTAAGGTGTTGGACCAAGTCTAAGAAGAGCTTTCTCAGCTGACTCTAGCCTGGAGTGTTGTTGTGAGGAGAAGATAAAGACCAGTCCCCATGTGAGCCTCTTGGATCACCTGAGGAAGAGATAGGATATTAATCATATCCATCCATCCATCCATCCATCCATCCATCCATCCATCATACTATGTTCATATTGTGCCAAGGAAATTACATGGACGTGACTCGAATTGTGGTTTGATGTGGAGATGTTATCTACTTTGTCTTCATTGAGACAACTGTCCTCCCCCAATGATTCTCCAGTGATTTCAGAGGGGTAAGGAGAGCCAGCTTCACTTCTAGACCACAGCTGGTTTGGCTGCAGAAGGGACATCAGCCAAGGAGCTGGAGAGCTGGTTCTCGCCCTATCTCGCGAATTGTGAGTTCTGTAACTCAGATGTCCTCACTTGACATACCTCCTTGTTTTGCTGGAATGGGGGGGGGGGGGAGAGATTTCTTTGGGGAAATTGAGTTTTTAATGGCACCTTTAAAAATTCCATGGGGAAATTAGCCTTGCGTGCCTTCCATGGTTTTTCTTGATGCTTCATTATCGCAACAAAACAGGCATCGGGGTTTGAGGTGGAGCTGGGCTGGGCTCGGTTTCCTCTCTGTTTTCTTTGCCTCCGGCTCTCAGAGGGGGTAGGAATTAATGGGAGGAGAGCTGGTGGGGGTCCACAGCCTGAGCCCCTGGCGGTTTCCAGCAGGGAGATCTGATGTGACTGTCTCAACCAGGTCTGGTGCTGCATATTGCCTGCCATTGTGAAGGAGCCTGGCGTTAAAGGAACTTCATCTCTATATGGAGAAAATGAGAAATGCATTTTTTTTTGTGTTAAAAAAAAAAAGACTGTGCAAATATGGGTGATGTAATCTCTTATTTTAATAAGAAGATGAAAAATGGGGGGGGGGGAGAGAAGTACAATAATCCATAAGTCATGCTTGTTCCAGTCTCTCAGTTTTACTGCTTTAATATAACTACGGCACAGAAGAAAAACAAAATAGAAAATGCACGACACACAAGAATATATGATGCAAATAAACCAACCAAAGTCACAAACTAAAAAAAAAAACCTAAGTGACAATAATTACAACAGTGTGAACATTACTGGAGTTCATTTTTCATACAACAAATCAAATCTTGTCCTCATGGAATCGTATTGTCCAGGCTTTCCTTAATGCTGATAGGGAGACAATGCAAAGGGCTGAGTTTTGACAACTTTAAAAAATCAACTTTTGGATTTGGTACACAACTGTCTTTCTAGTCATGCAGTGATCTTATTAGCAATAATCCAGGCATGGGAGAGTCATTCATATGTCATAGATTCCAATTTTGTGGTGTATAATTCAGTAACACATTATAGATAGTCCCCGACTTACGACCATTTGCTTAGTTTGAAGTTATGACAGCACTGAAAAAAGTGACTTAAGACTGGTCCTCACACTTATGACCATTGTAGCATCCCATGGTCATTGCTTGGCAACCGGTTCATATTTACAGCATTTGTAGCATCCTTGGGTCACATGATTGCTATTTGCAACCTACCCAGCCGACTTCTGACAAATAAGTCAGTGGGGAAAAATCAGATTTGGTTAATGACCAAGGCAAAAAAAGTCCATAAAATTGGGTGCAGTCACATGATGACTTACTTAATGGCCATATCACTTAGCAATGGAACCCAATTGTGGTGGTAAATCAAGAACTATCTGTACTTTAGCACCTTTAAGTCCTTTACCTTTCTTCCAAGAACCTGTTTCACCATAATAAAAATGTCCAGTCAATGAAAGGACATCATTAAAGCATGTGCATTAATGCACCTTCTGGAACTTTTGACTTGGGATATTATTATTATTATTATTATTATTATTATTATTATTATTATTATTATTATTATTATTATTATTATTATTATTATTATTATTATTATTGACAATGTGTGATAATCATGCAATATGCAATAAGTGTTTAAGGAATACAGAATAGCAGAGTTTGAAAGAACTTGAAGATCTTTTGGTCGAACTTTCTCTTCAAGAAGGAAACCCTGTACCATTCTGGACAAATGGTTGTCCAATCTCTTCTTAAAAACCTCCAGTGATGGAGCACCCACAAATTCTTGAGGCAAGCTGTTCCACTGATTAATTGTTCTCACTGACAGGATATTTCTCCTGTGCGCTGCTATGGAGAGTCCGCATATGGGTTATTTCCTCATCTGATTGGCCAGGGACTGAGTTGCAAATTCTTTGGCCACGCCTCTTCCTCTGGCCGAGGGCCAGTTTTTTTCAACTCAGTCGGCCTGAAGGGACGCAGATTGAATTGTTCCTGATTAATTTCAGTAATTTGTTACAATTCATTGGATTTGTAACAAACTGTGAGGCTCGGGCTTACTCTGGAATTTTTATCCAGCCCTCCGCATCGGTTTATTCAATGCCCTATCTCCAGGGAGACCACGAAAAGGGACCTCATGCTGGCCGAGATCCACCACTTGAGGGATATCAGGGCCATAGAAGAGGTCCCAAAAGACCAGGAAGACGGGGTTTTATTCAGTCCTCTTCCTGGTTCCCAAGAGCTCAGGGGGTCAGAGGGCCATTTTGAATTTGAAGGAACTCAACTTGTACATAAAATGCAGGAGGTTCAAAATGCAATCCCTGCTCACTATCCTGGGTTGCATCCGGGAAGGGGACTTTCTGACCTCCATAGATCTGAAGGAGGCATACCTACACGTGCCCATCAGACAGGAAGTTTCTCAGGTTTGCTTACGCAGGCCACCATTGGCAGTACAGAGCCCTTCCATTTGGACTGTCCTCCGCCCCAAGGGTGTTCACGAAGTTGCTGGACGTGATAGCGGCGCACCTTTGCTCCAAGCCCATCCGTCTGCAGTGTTACATGGACGACGTGTTAATTCAGGCGTCGTCGTCATCGATGCAGGTGGAAAGGGATCTCAGTGTCACGCTCCAGACTCTTCAGGAACATGGCTTCTCTGTAAATTGGGAGAAAAGCCACTGTACCCCGTCAACCAGGCTGACCCATTTGGGGGCAGTAATAGACACCCAGTCCTCCCTAGTTTTTCTCTCGCAGGACCGCAAGGACAGTATAAGGGACATGGTCCAACAGGTGCGATACTTGGACAGGGTGCCAAGCCTGCTCCTCCCAGTTGTTAGGCAAAATGATATCGTGCCTTTCCATCTTGCCCTGGGCTTGGCTCCATTCCAGACCCTTGCAATGGTTACTCCTGCCCAGCCAGAGGTCAGGTTGCAGCAATTCATTATCCCACATCAAAGTGCCCAGACAGGTCCTGCGCTCCTTGGACTGGTGGGTATCGCCCGCCATGGAGAAGGGTTCGTTATTTCGGGAGCCGGCGCGACTCGTCCTGACGACAGACACCAGCTTATTTGGTTGGGGCGCCCACTTCAACAACACGGTCGCCCAGGGCCATTGGTCACGACGGGACCTCCTCAACGACATCAACTGGCTGGAGCTGAGAGCGGCCCATCTGGCGCTCCATCACTTCCAAAAGGATCTTTCAGACCGACACGTACTTCTACTAACGGACAATGTCACGACAAAGGCACATGTGAACAGACAGGGGGGCACCCGCTCCAGAGCGCTGATGCGAGAGGCTCACAACTTGTGCGCCTGGGCGGAGTCTCACCTGAGCTCCTTACGAGCAGACCATATTTCGGGTGTGGCCAACACCCAAGCAGATTGGTTGAGCAGAACAACGCTCGACCAGTCCGAATGGCAACTCCACCCGGTCCTCTTCAATCAGCTTGTGGACAGATTCGGCCGTCCGTCTCTAGACTTGTTCGCTATCCCTCAAAATGCGCAACTCCCACGTTTCTTTTCCTGATTCTACAATTCAGCGGCAGAGGGGACCGACGCACTATGACTTCCTTGGCCGGTGGACCTGTTGTACGCCTTCCCTCCTACTCCTCTGATTCCGCAGGTCATCCGGAAGATCATGGAGGAGGAAGCAGAGGTGATCCTGGTGGCTCCTTATTGGCCGAGGAGGCCATGGTTCGCGGACCTCCTGACGTTGTCTGTTGCACACCCTTGGAGGATTTCGCCTCACGAGATCTCCCTTCGCCAAGGAGCCGTGTGACATCCGGAGCCACAGTGGCTCAAGTTAGCCGTGTGGAGATTGAGCGGGAAGCGCTCAGAACAGGACACTATTCGGGGGATGTAATTACCACCATTCTGGCCTCCAGAAGGGCGTCAACGACCAGGATATACGAGGCTACCTGGAGGGCCTTTAGTCATTGGTGTGCCACTCAGAATCTGTTACCTACGACTGCGACAGTACCACAAGTCTTGGATTTTCTACAGGTGGGGTTGGTCAAAGGACTATCTACCAATACCCTTCGCAGACAAGTGTCCGCCCTAGCCACTGTCCTTCAGGGTGAGGGCACCATCCCACTCTCGCATCACCCGAATGTGCGTAGTTTCTTGAAAGGAGTTTACAACTTACGACTGCCACCTGTTCACAGGTACCCTACCTGGGACCTGTCAGTTGTTCTGCAAGCGCTCACGACATCGCTGTTTGAGCCTCTCCAGGACGCTAGTATTAGGCTGTTGACTTTCAAGGTTGCCTTTCTGGTCGCAATAACGTCGGCGCGCCGGATTTCAGAACTTGCTGCCCTGTCCGTCCGCCAGGACTTATGTATTTTTCATGCCGACAGGGTGGTCCTTCGCTTAGATCCTACGTTTGTGCCGAAGGTCAATACCTTGTTTCACAGGACTCAGGAAGTTATCCTGCCAGACTTCTGCCCGAATCCTAGACATCCGAGTGAGAGACGTTGGCATACGTTGGATGTTCGCAGAGCGTTACGCAAATATGTCAGGCGAACAGAACGATTTAGGCGATCTGAAGCACTCTTTGTTTCTTTCCAACCCGAGTCGATGGGCATGAAAGTATCACCATCTACCATCGGTCGCTGGTTGAAGGCCTGCATTGGCATACGTTGGACGTTCGCAGAGCGTTACGCAAATATGTCAGGCGAACAGAACGATTTAGGCGATCTGAAGCGCTCTTTGTTTCTTTCCAACCCGAGTCGATGGGCATGAAAGTATCACCATCTACCATCGGTCGCTGGTTGAAGGCCTGCATTGTGTTGGCCTATGAGCGTCAGGCCAGGCTGGCTCCTCGCCACATCACAGCGCACTCAACCAGGAGTGCGGCCACCACGGCGGCATGGGCTACACAGGCCTCTATCCTCGAGATTTGCAGAGCTGCCACGTGGTCTTCGCCATCACCGTTTGTGAGGAATTACAAACTGGACATGTTCGCCTCAGTGGAGGCGGCGTTTGGGAGACGAGTGTTGCAACAGGTTCTACCGGCCGAGAGGACCCCGGACCACTCTGTTTCCCGCCCGACATCTACTTAGCTTGGGTATATCCCATATGTGGACTCTCCATAGCAGCGCACAGGAGAATGAACGTTGGCTTACCTGAATGTTCGTTCTATGTGCGCTGCAGGAGAGTCCAATCCCACCCTGGTTCTGGTACGGTCCAGGGTCCAGGAGTGGTCGGTGTATCGGATGGTCTACGTCTTCTCCAGATCCGGGTCTTTGTTGAAAAAACTGGCCCTTGGCCGGAGGAAGAGGCGTGGCCAAAGAATTTGCAACTCAGTCCCTGGCCAATCAGATGAGGAAATAACCCATATGTGGACTCTCCCGCAGCGCACATAGAACGAACGTTCAGGTAAGCCAACGTTAATTCTCCTTAATTCTATGTTGGATCTCTCTTTGATAATCTTCCATTTGTTACCTCTTGTCCTGCCCTCAGGTGCATAAATCATATATCTGAAATAGAGCATAAATTATTATTTTATGCTGATAATATTACAGGGCTTTTAAATAATTATCAGAGCTCTTTACCTCATTTTGTGGAGATAGTATAGCAATATGGTAAATATTCTGGTTATACTGTACATTGGAATAAATCTAAAATCTTACCAACAAGCAACAGTTTCTATGGAAATATTAAACAAATGAAATTTCATTTTTTAAAAAATTAGATTCCACTAAGTATTCGGGAATAATTGCTAAGAAAAGGTACTTCTTGGTAAACTGGACTATTTCTAACTGCATAACACAGATTAATAGTGACATTCATAGATGGTTGAAAATACCAATGAGCTTACAGCAGCGGTTCTCAACCTGTGGGTCGCGACCCCTTTGGGGGTCGAACGACCTTTTCACAGGGGTCGCCACACGCGCTAGCCCGCCATCTTGGTGCCACCATCAGCAGGGGTGAAATGCTCCCGGTTCGGCCGTGCCTGCGGGTCGCCGGACAGCCGGTAGCGACGGAAGCGGGAGACTTCACCCACCCGCCCAGACACCACCATTTGGGTTCTTTTACCCTCTGCGCATGCGCAGAACGCTTTGCGCATGCGCAGAGGGTAAAAGAACCCAAATGGCGGCGTCCGGGTGGGTGGGCGAAGTCTCCACACCCCTGGTGCCACGCCCCCTTTGTCACCTCATCGTGCACGGGGAGGGGGCGGGTTCGCGGTGGCAGGGTGGGGGTCGCGGGGGGGTCACGGCATTAGGAAGGTTGAGAACCACTGGCTTACAGGGAATAATAAATGTGAAAAATTCCCCAATTGGTATAAGTTTTGAAAGGAGGATTCCCATATGAATATGGAAGGCTTGGATGTATCTGTTAATCTCTGTTTTGTACTGGCATGATTATGTTAAATATTCGACATTTTGTGCCCAACTGGAGAGTTCTTATTTGGCATCTTTGAAATTGTGGGAAGTTCATAGTTCTAAGTATAGCAGGAATTCTATTGCATGTCCAGAACAGAAGGCATTCTGACCACACTTGGAATGCTGGATCCAGTTCTGGACACCATGATACAAAAAAGATGTTGAGATGCTAGAAAGAGTGCAGAGAAGAGCAACAAGGATGATTAGGGAACTGCAGACTAAATTGTTTGATGAATGGTTAAGGAGACTAGGTATGTCTAATGAAGACATGACATTAGGGGTGATATGATAGCTGTCTTCCAATACTTGAGGGGCTGTCTCAGAGAAGAGGGGGGTCAGTCTATTCTGCTAAGCATCTGAGGGCAGTACAAGAAGGATGGAAGATAATTAAAGAGAGATTCAATTTAGAATTAAAGAGAAATTTCCTGATAATGAGGACAATTAATCAATGGAACAACTTGCCTCCTGGAATTGTGAATGCTCCATCACTGAAGGTTTCAACAAGACACTGGTCAGCCATTTCTCCGCAATAGTATAGGGTTTCCTGCCTGAGCAGGGGGTTGGACTAGAAGACCTTCAAGGTCCCTTCTAACCCTATTACATTCTATGTTCTATTGAATAAGAACTGAAGTTTTGCTCTTCTTTTCATGAGAAATTGACTTGTTGGAATTAATTTAATTTGAAAATGGTAGGTAATTACCTCTTTTGCGGGATAGAGGAGTGGGCTGTGTATTCTGCATCAGCTAAATGTTCATTTAGCCCATACTTTTCAAACTTTTCAATAGTTAACGGAAAAGGTTTAATTTGACAAGAACAGTTTATTAAGTTAAAACATTTGTAATGCTCTCTGTCTGGAATAGGTGTTTTGGCTGCCTCTGAAATCTCAGGGGAAATAGACAAAGTTTCCTTTAGAAGCCAAACAAGCATTTCAGCTTCTTAAACAGAATACTAAAATGGTTATAACAGAAAAATGGCTAATTTACACAGAGAATTGGAGCTTCACGTTCTACAAACTTGGCATTTAAAAAAAGTTAGATACATTCCCTGTGATCTTAAAATGAGGTTCTTAATCCATCAAAACATTATTTGAGCGTTTTACTGAGATTCTGCATTAGACATTCAGATAGATTGGTTTCTCTAGTTTCTGCTAAACATCATCATTTGCATCACCATGCAGCCTTCCATCTCTTCCTCTTCAAAAATTGTAAGCAAAAATCTTGTGATATTACTCTGACCGCTTTTGAACAAAGCGGTCAATTTTCACCAAATTGGCCAACACCATCAATTTTACCATCCATTCTGTCTTGAGAGATTGCGACTGGCTCAAAGTCCCTGACTGAATTTTTAGGCTGATAATGGCCAGTAGGGGAAAAAGTCATACCATCAACCATTTCCAAAAGTTTTGTGATAACATTTTAAGCAATATGCCTCTCAAAATGAGGCTGAGTGGGTTTCCATGGGAAAGATATTCCAGTGTTAGTACTTGAGATGGGAGAACATGGCAAACCAATCTCATTTCATTCTTCAACACTGTGATTAAATTAGTGGACCAGCAAAATACTGTGGACATAATATACCTAGACTTCAGCAAGGCATTCGACAAAGTAGACCATAACCTATTTCTTCGTAAGCTAGAGAAAAGTGGGATAGATGGATCCACAACTGGCTGACAAACCGTATTCAATGAGTAGTCCTTAATGGGTCTAAGTCCACATGGAGAGAAGTAAGCAGTGGGTACCACAAGGCTCCGTCTTAGGCCCAGTACTCTTCAATATCTTCATAAACGACCTTGATGAGGGAATAGAAGGGGAACTTACCAAATTTGCAGATGACACTAAGCTGGCAGGAATAGCCAACACCCTAGATGATAGGCTCACGATCCAGATGGATCTTGAGAGACTTGAACATTGGGCCCTATCTAATAAAATGAAATTCAGCATAGAAAAAAAGTTTTACACTTAGGCAAGAAAAACCAAAAGTACCCGTACAGATTAGGTGAAACCTGGTTTAATAGCAGTAACTCTGAGAGGG
>QLTV01003443.1:616098-639164 GCA_003457575.1 Thermophis baileyi
ACTGAGACTGTAGAAAAAGTGCAGAGGAGAGCAACCAGGATGATCAGGGGACTAGAGACTAAAACATATGAAGAGCGTTTGCAGGAACTGGGCATGGATAGTCTAGCGAAGAGAAGGACCAGGGGAGACATGATAGCAGCGTTCCAATATTTGAGGGGCTGCCACAGAGAGGAGGGGGTCAAGCTATTTTCCAAAGCACCTGAAGGCCAGACAAGGAACAATGGATGGAAACTGATCAAGGAGAGATTCAACCTGGAAATAAGGAGGAATTTTCTGACAGTGAGAACAATCAACCAATGGAACAGCTTGCCTTCGAAAGTTGTGGGAGCTTCATCACTTGAGACTTTCAAGAAGAGATTGGACTGCCATTTGTCAGAAATGGTGTAGGGTATCCTGCTTGAGCAGGGGGTTGGACTAGATGACCTACAAGGTCCCTTCCAACTCTGTTAATCTAATCTAAACATATAATTTCCATCCATAACCCAGATTTTCAATTCTCAGCATTAAATTCATGTTGGTCTATTTCTGGATTCATTGGCAATTTCATTTTTTAAAACTGCCCTAAATGTAATTTATACCTAATGTATCAGAGGTGGGTTCCTGCCGGTTCGGACCAGTTCTATAGGAACCAGTAGAGGGAATTTCCTCCCGCTTGCCGAACCGGCAGTGATGGCCGGCTGGACATGCCCCCAAACTGGCTCTCACCGCCATCTTGTTTTTTGCTTCTGCGCACGTGCAGAAGCTGTTTTTTGCTTCTGTGCATGCGCAGAAGCTGGGTTTGTAGCACTGCACATGTGTGCGCGCCCGCATGGCGCATGAGGAAGCGAACCGGCAGCGAGGTAAGCCAGAACCCACCCCTGTAATGTATGTGTTTCTTTTGCTCACACTTTCTGTATGTATGAGCCTTCTTGTTTATTCTACATTGGAAAATTTGGAAAAATACACATTTTAGTTGATAGAATAATCAGCCTATTAGGAAAATAGAACACTTTGGCATGCATTTTCATGAAAACATAGTTACTTTTGCTTTTCAAGTGATACACAGACCAAAATATGGTTATCCTTCACAGTTCTTACTTCTCTTAAGTGTCATGATGCTGTTCTCCCATTAAAAAAAATAGGTTAATATTAGGGGGAAATGCACAACAAATGTATAAGAGGAAAAAAATTACGAACATCTACTGTATTCAGAAACATTGCTCACCAAAGTGCATCTTGGGGGAAAAAGCCAGGAAAAGGAACATGAATTTTCACATGATGAAAGATAACAGATTGTTCCCCCCCTAGTTCTATATTGCTTTTGTCAATCAGTTTTATAAAGCTGATACCATCTCAAAATGTTCCAATTTTTCAACATTTGGATGCCCGCAGGCAAGTAACCATAGTGGTTATTTATAAACCAGCAGCCACTGGCAATAGGGAACTTTTTAAAGCCCTATTTAGCATTCTTAGAAAAACCATGTACAATGTTGCCACAGTGAAATCATACCAGGAAGATCAATAGGTTTTCTTGCCCTTCATCGACTTTATTAAAGTCTGCATATCACTGGGTTTCTATACAGGTAGTCCTCAATTGTAACTGAGCCTGCAATTATGATTGTTAAATCGTGCCAATAGTTAAGCAGATCACCATGTGACCATGCCCAATTCTATGACTTTTTTTTGCAGTGGTCATTAAACAGGTGTCATGGTCATTAAGTGCATTCATTGTCCACCATGGGTGGGGTTTTTTTTTTGCCAGAAACCAGAAGTAAATGCCAGTCTCTACTAAAAAAAATCACAAATCACAGTCACACAACTGTGGGAGGCTTCAAACTACCATAAATGCCATCACATCTTTGAATCCAGGCTATAACTAGCCATGAGGAGATCTGTCATAACTTCAAATGGCCGCTAAGCAATTCGGTCATAAGTCAAGTACTGATGATGATGATGATATCCATTCAATTGTGTCCAACTCTTGGTGATTCTATGGGACAGGTTTCTCCACATCATCTGATCTTGTACTATTTCTTTGAGTTTTTCTATGTTCTGACTGGTGTCAGCTTTAATGGAGTCCATCCATTGTGTTCTTTGTTGGCCTTGTTTCGTTAAGTCGAGTACTACCTGTATTTAAATCTTCCTTTGGAAGCAAAGGATCATTTTGTTCTCTGCATCCCTTTTTCATCCCACAATCTCTCCAACCGAGCCATGTTATTCCCCTACCAGCAAATTGAAAAGAAGGAAAGGAAGCATTCAAATTTCCTAAATATATATATATATATTCTTGGTCTAATTGACAGATGAAATGAAGGTGCAAAGAGCAATGAGGAAAGAAGGGATAAAGTTGTGAAGAATGCGTGCACTTCCTTAAGGAAAGGCAAGAATAGGGTTTTATCAGGATGAATTGTGCTGGCAGAAGTGCTAGTCATCTATCAAGTAGTAGCAGATTTTATTTATTTATATCCTGCCATTATTACTTTTATAAATTACTCAAGGTGGTGAATACACACAGTATTCCTTCCTCTTATATTCCCCAGAACAACAACCCTGTAAAGTGGGATGGGCTGAAAGAGAGTGATTGGCCCAGAGTCACCCAGCTGGCTTTCATTCCCAAAGTGAGACTAGAACTCACTGTCTCCTAGCTGCTAGCCTGATGCTTTCACCACTTGAGCAAACTGGTTCTAAATTCTTGCAAAAAGCAGAGGTTGGACTAGGTCAGGGATGGGCAATTAATTTTCCCAAGGGGCAGCATGGGAAACTGGGACTGTTCTGGTGGACCACCACCCTATCCTGCTGCCACCCTGGTGCCAACCCCATACCCTCTCCACCCTCATGAGCTGGACAGGGAGAGTCCAAGGACGGGAAGTAGCCCTTGGGTTGTAAAGTCCCCAGGTCTGGACTAGGTGATGTCCACAGTCCATCCAGCTCTTTACTTTCCATGATCCTGCTATTCAGACTTGGGAAGGCTTGGCCTGTGTACCTGGCTTCAGTAGTGAGATCAATGTAGTCTCGGTACATTCACTCTCATTTTTCATAACTTATCCTATGACTCAGCCTCGATATTAAATCAAATTTCTTGGCTGAGCCCTGGCACAAAGGAAGCCCTGGGCGATGTCCTATTTCACATACTGATTGCAAATGATCACCAATGGCAGATCTACACAGGAGTCGGGTCGTTGCAGCATGATGTCGGTCGCAGTCGGGGAGCGCACCCAAGGCAGACGCCAACCCATATACGCTATTTTCCTTCAAATCATCTGTAGCCCCCATTTTTTACAGGAGGTCTTTCAGTTAATAGCAGATTCTGTGTGCTACCAAGTACAGTGTGTTCCAAAGTTGCAGTGCTATTAATTTCACTTGTTTGATACTGTGAGGCACAGGTACACACTGTTAATATAACAAGGAAAATCAAGCCGGGGAATTGATAGGCACACGAAACTGCACCCCGGAGTTACTTCAATGTGCAGTTTGCCCTAGAGCAGGAGTCCCCAACCCCTGGGCTGCGGCCCGATGGCAACCAGGCTGTGCAAGTGGTGGGTGAGCATGGAAAGCTCCATTTGCACAAGCGGTGTGAGCACACACAAAACCATCCCCTCTCCCCCCCACCCCGGTGTTAGCCAGAAAGGTTGGGGACAGCTGCCCTAGAGAATATTCTGGGACCTGCTTTTTGATCAGGGTGGGCTGTATAGAGAACTACGCCAATGAATAAATGGAGAACCATTTCTGCGCAAGAGGCAACTGGACTTTCTGTTTTTTCTTTGAAGATGTTTCGCTTCTCATCCAAGAAGCTTCTTCAGCTCTGACTGGATGATGGGGAATGGAAGGATTTATACTCCTTGCAGACAGCTGGTCATTTGCATCCTTTTAGAGGGTCATTAAGGTCACCTGCAGGTTTATCTGTATCCTCGGGGTCACCTGAGTGGTGCAAATGGGTGTGGGGCCTAATTGGAACTGCTGAAAGGACTGTGTTGTAGACTGGAGATAGGAGATGTCGTATCCCTCCTCCTCTGTTGAGAAAGGGCTGTTCAGTTTTGACACAGATGGCCTCTTTGACTTCAAAGAAAAACCGGAAAGTCCAGCGGCTTCTTGAAAAAGCCCCTCTGGGACAACCATGATCTGGATGACTGAGAATCCCCATGGACATTTCTGCACAATTTTCACAGGCGTATGCTCCAGTGGGGTTGTGCTGCTTCTGCCCCCAGACAGAGGGCTAAACGTTTATTTTTGGCTCTTTCTCCCTGACCTGCAATGAAGGCTTGTGGAAACTCTTTCTTTCCTCGCACATCAGCTTGTTATCTTGATGGGAGTCAAATTTCTGACTGGGGTCATTGAAGTCTCTTAGTATCTGGTTCTGGCATCCATGGTGCTAATAGGCCTGTCATTCAGGTGAGGGCTGCCGAGAGAAATCTGAGCATCGCCCTTCCTGGTCCACGGAAGGTGAAATGCAGAATTCAGCACCATGCATGTGTTCCTGAGAAGACACTGCCACCCTCCTATTTTTCACTGCTGCTTGGCCCAGCTTCTGCAGCAAGCTACAGGTAGTCCTTGACTTACAATCACAATGGAGCCCCAAATTTCTGTTCCTAAGTGAGACATTTGTAAAGTGAGTTTTGCCCCATTTTACCACCTGTCTTGCCACAGTTGTTAAGTGAATCACTGCAGTTAAGTTAGTCACACAGTTGTTAAGTGAATCTGGCTTCCCTATTCACTCTGCGTGTCAGAAGGTCGCAAAAGAGGATCCCATGATCCCAGGACACTGCAACCGTCATACATGTGAATCAGTTGGCCAAGTGTCTGAATTTTGATCATGTGACCAGAGGGATGCTGCAATGGTTATAAATGTGAAAAACGGTCATAAGTCACTTTTTTCAGTGCCGTTGTAACTTCAAAAGGTCACTAAATGAACTGTTGTAAGTCGAGGACTATCTGTATATGGAAAGAACTCCTGGGATTTGGCAGGGCAGGTACAGAATTTGGGGACTGGGTGTTATTTATTTACAGTATGCTATTCATTTGCTTCTATCCCATTTTAATTATTTTTATAAATCACTCAAGGTGGTGAATATACCTAATGCTCCTTTGTCCTCCTGTTCTTCCCACAATAACAAGCCTGTGAGGTGAGTTGGGCTGAAAGAGAGTGACTGGTCCAAGGTCACCCAGTAGGCCTAAAGCAGGACTAGAATTCTCCTGGTGATTGGCCCAAAATTACAGTCTTTCTTACTTAAGGCAGGACTAGAATTCACAGTTTCCTGGTGATTGGCTCAAAATTATCCAGTTTTTCATGTCTAAGGCAAGACTTTTCTTTTAAAAGCAATCCCTCCCTTGACCTCTCTATCACTTGCTGGTTTGTAGGAACCCACTTGGAGGGTTACAACTGGCTGTAATACATAGGAATCAAAGTTGGAGAAAGCTTACCAAATGCTATGAAAATTAACTGATGGTTTTTATTTTGAATTTTTGCAAACTCTTCCCATTTCCCAACCGGGGAGCTGAGCCTGGAAGAGAGATCTCCGAAACCCAAAGGAGGCTCCCTAGGTGTTCATGCAAAGCTTCATATATGTTTGATCTTTCCGAGTCACAAAATGTGCTCCACGGTGTGTCTTTGAAAGCCCCTAAGCGATCAGCCACCAGGGATCTGAGTGTATGAAACAGTGTGCCCAGATGCATAAACTGACACAAAGTTCACTCTTTATTTATTATTCCCCCTATTGCCACAATTCATCTGGAATAAAAAAAAAAACAACTATTGATTTTTCTCCTCTTTGACAGTTGCTCTACACTTACCTTTTATAGAAGCAAATTGGCTCTGGGACCAGTACAATGCTTGCAAATGCCTCCACTCAACTTGGTCGCTTAGTCCTAATTGTGTGTGCCTCCCTCCCTGTCTTCCTTCCTTCCTTCCTTCCTTCCTTCCTTCCTTCCTCCTTCCTTCCCTCCCTCCTCCCTTTCTTCCTTCCCTCCCTCCATTTTCCTCTCTAGCTCGGAGGTGCGACAATTCATCTGGAATAAAAAAAAAAACAACTATTGATTTTTCTCCTCTTTGACAGTTGCTCTACACTTACCTTTTATAGAAGCAAATTGGCTCTGGGACCAGTACAATGCTTGCAAATGCCTCCACTCAACTTGGTCGCTTAGTCCTAATTGTGTGTGCCTCCCTCCCTTTCTTCCTTCCCTCCTTCCTTCCTTCCTTCCTTCCTTCCTTCCTTCCTTCCTTCCTTCCTTCCTTCCTTCCTTCCTTCCTCTCAACCATCCAACTCCTTCCCTCCTCCCTCCATCCCTCCCTCCCTTCCCCCCTACTCTCTTCACCAACTTAGTGCTATTAACTTGAAGAGGGGAAAATACCTGGCACACTGATCAGTTGTTCTACAGCTGGCAATGTGGAATTGTTGTTGGTTCTAGGCACTCCGTAGCAGGTCTTTCACGGTGAGCAGCAGCAAATTTATCTATTTATTTGAAAAAAGCACCAGCAGGCTGTACAATGCTGCTTGGTGGGCTACACATATTCTGCATGTCCATTCTAAATCATGGTCATGACCTACATATCGGCCACACCTGAGCTAAACATAAGGTGGTATGTCTGCTTTCAGCATAGCATGTCAAACCATTAGATTTTACATTTGGTGGTTCACACTTTGCTAATGTGTGAACACAACCAATTATCAATTTTATTCAGTAAAACATGATTAAACAAATCATGGCTTAATGCAGCATTCAAATGTTTCACAAAGTCAGGGAGGTTGGACTGTTGTTCTATTCCTCAAGTTGAGGAAGTAGTATCTACTATTTTAGATATGACTTCAGGTTCGATAGAAGTAGTAAAAAAAAAAAGTGACCACAGCCAGGCAAAAAAGCAGTGGGCACCAAAGCAACTTCTGACTTCCCCCCGACTTCCCCATTGACTTTCCTTGTAGGAGGTTGGCAGCAGGAGTGAAATTCGACCACCTCGGCCCGGCTCGGGAGAGGCGGTAGGGACGATTTGAATCAGTTCGCAGAGCCAGTAAAAATCGCCCCTGGTTGGCCCCGCCCACACTCACCCTCTCACCACTCACCTCTTCCGGCCGACTCAACCGTAAATCTGACTGAATCTAACTTCAATGCCCAGATGGCTAGAAATGGATAATAGGACTTCAGAGCACATGATTCCCAGGCCGCAGTTCCACCGGGGATGCTCTCAAGCAGCCACGTCGATTTCCCTATGTATATAATATGTATATGTATATATACATATACATATCAATCACAGATAAGAGTCTTATCAAACAGGAAAACAAACTCTATCCAGCTATCAGCCCTTGTCTACTTTATTAGGCACACAGAAACTCCCGTTAACCCCGAGGTTACGAGGATACGAGGATGCTTAGTTTAATAACAAACGGGAAAGCACCAGGTTGGGGGAAGCAAGTAGATATCCACGCCCACCCAGTCATCTCATGACCAAGCCACGCCCACCAAGCCACGCCCACAGAGCCAGTAGGGAAAAATTTTGAATTTCACCCCTGATTGGCAGGAAGTGCTGGAAATGACGCTCATATGACTGCAGCTGATGATGGCAGTACAGAGGTATAGCAGAACTGAAGCACCACAAATTTGCCAAATTTCAATCCCATGGGAGTCATGGATCCTGGATTTTGTATGTGTTCTTAGTCCATTTGTGGTCCAGTGATTCCAAAACCAGGGAATTCTTGGCGCTCTCTGAGCTTGCTTGTTTTCTTGCAGATGTTTCATTATCTTAACTAGGCAACATCATCTGATGTTACCTAGTTAGAGTAATGAAACGTCTGCAAGAAAACAAGCAAGTTCAGAGAGCACCAAGGACCCTCATTTCAACCCTGAGCTACAAATATTATTCTTTATTGATTCCAAAATTGTTGGCCCTTGATTTACACTTTTGCCCAATTGAAGGTTACAAACAATCAAATAGACAGGAGAGCTTTAGTAGTATGTAGTAAATACGTTGCTTGTTTTTTTAAAGAAAGAATTTGATGAATATGATTTTACTCTCGATTATGTATACAGAAGTTGATGGTTTGGAGCGACTTTTAAGCAGCATCCAGCAGTTCTACTTAAACTTGAAGGGAAGGAATTGGTGCATTGGAAAGGAGATGCCAAGCATTGGGTATTCCTGCCATGAGGCACAGTCTCACATTCACTTTTTACTCAGTTCATAGTGTTGTTAGGAGCATATCAGCCTCCAATGTTTCCTGCCTTGCACGCTTTAGAGAAAGTGCTGGATATAAATCTGGCAATGTCTATGGGAACAATTACTTTTTTCTCTGGCAACTGGAACCAAAGGACTGCAAGTTCTGAACTTCTACCCAGGTATTCCTCTGTAAATCCAGTAGAATCGAGCAGTAAATCTCTTCTCAGATTCCAGCAGTTCAAGATGCCAATAGAAGAAGGTTTCTTTAAGTTTAAATGCAAGCAAGTGCATAAATACAAGCAGGTTGTATTTGAAGCACACCCTTAGAAAGCCAGCATCTCTGGCAGAAGATAGTCTGAACTTTGCAATATAGAAAGTTTGCTGGTACAGGGTGCTAGAAGAGTGTGCTCAATTTCAATTTCATTTATGCCATGTGAAATTTCTCCACACAGACATTACAAATTTAGTGAGCCTTCCCAAATTTTAGAAGTTGTAATCTTGGTGCTGCTTGGGGACATGAGGTTGAAGAAGGCTTCAAAAGAACAACTGCCACTGAAGCAATACAGGTAGTTCTCAACTTACAGTGACAAAGGCCCTGAAAAAGTGACTTATGACTTATGACTGGACCTCGCACTTACAACCATCATAACATCCCCCATTGACATGTGATTAAAATTCAGGCACTTGGCAACCATCATGTATATATGACAGATTGCATTGCCCTGAAGTCACGTGATTGTCATGTGAGACCTTCCCAGTTGGCTTCTGACAAAGTAAATGGGGGAAACTGGATTTGCTTAACAACTGTGTGCTTCCCTTAACAACTGCTGTGGTATGCTTAACAAGCATGGCAAAAATATTGTTAAATGGGGCATGTTAACATCTGCCTTGCTTTAGCAATGGAAATTCTGGTCCCTATTTATTTATTTTTTCAACTTATATGCTGCCCATCTTGTCTGGAGGCAACTCTAGGTGGCTTACAATCCTTAAAAACGATTTAAAACATTAAAACAATAATAACATTAAATTTTAAACTAAAATTGACAGAAATAGGAAGGAATAGTAATACCACTTAGACTTAGACCAAGAGCCGAGGTGGCGCAGTGGTTACAGTGCAGCACTGCAGGCTACTTCAGCTGACTGCTAGCTGCAGTTCGGCGGTTCAAATCTCACCGGCTCAAGGTTGACTCAGCCTTCCATCCTTCTGAGGTGGGTAAAATGAGGACCCAGATTATTGGGGGCAATATGCTAACTCTGTAAACCGCTTAGAGAGGGCTGTAAAGCACTATGAAGCGGTATATAAGTCTAAGTGCTATTGCTATTGCTATTGCTATTACTTATATACTGCTTCACAGAGGTTTACAGAGTCAGCATATTGCCCCAATAATTTGGGTCCTGATTTTACCGACATTGGAAGGATGGAAGGCTGAGTTAACCTTAAGCTGGTGAAAATCAAACTGCTGCCAGCTGCCAGAATTAGCCCGCAATATTTCATTCTAACCACTGTGCCACCACGGCTCTTGGGAGCAAGATGCACACAGGAGACTCGGGGTCTCTTCTTTGGTCAAAGAGGGTTTGGGGAAGGAACTCCTGGTCTAGCAGTCATGAGCTGAAAAACTAGGGCCTGAACCAATAAATGGTAGTAGCAGGTGGAGGTTGGCCCTGAAGAATAGTCAGACAGTCGGCATGTTAATTCAGGTCAAACGTTGTCATGTTGCACTGATATAATAAGCATGTACGGTATATAGTTACCCTGTGGGTTGAACTGGAGAGTCCACATTATATCAATTAAAGGTACATTTTGAGCTGGAGGAGGGAAAATGTATTAGAGCCATATCTCTCAACTGTGGCATCTTTAAGATGTATGGACTTCGACTCCCAAATTCCCTAGCCAGCATGTTGGAAGTTGAAGGCCACATATCATAAAGTATTTTTGAAGTTTTGAAAAACACTGCTTTAGAGGATGGGAGGTGTTCACTTGGCACTGTGTGCAGCTTCTTAAAGCCTGCGTGGAGTCCTTGGTGCTCTTTGAGCTTGGTTGTTTACCTGCAGATGTTTCATTACTGGACTAGATAATATATTCAGGGCTAGAAGGGAGTGGGGTTTGCTCTCTGTTTATATACAATAGCTGGTCTGGTAATAAAACATCTGCCAACAAATAAACAACCAAGCTCAGAGAGGGCTCCACAGTTCAGCCAAGTTACATATATTATCTTCTGTTGGTAAAGCCTGTGTACCATTGTCCTGGGAAAAAGCTTTTGGTTAAGGGACATAGGAGGAGTTACGTGTGGGACGGGTACCACTTTGGGGCAGTTGACTTGGGATGGAGAGAAAGAAATTCAGTTCTGTTAGATTCAGATCCTATCAGACCCCCCAAAACCAAGAAAGACATGCAAAGATTTCTAAGCAGTTTTCTTGCTCATCTATAAATAGAAATCTTGCCAAACTAAAGCAGCTACTTGCTTCATTAAAGATATAGTCTGAGCTTTGCTAGGGAGGAGCCACCTTGTGATGACCCGGGACAAGGCATGAAGGCCACACAGCCAGCTGAGAGTTCAAACTCCCCTTTAATGCTCCAACTTTCCCCCAAATGCTCCCACGTTCATGGCAAGTCCCAGAGCAAAGCTCTGGTTGCGAGCAGTCCAGCAAAGCAAAGAAACAGGGAAATGAATCCACACAGCAAGGAAGGAGCAATGAGTCCACGAAGTAAGGAAGAAGCAATGAGTCCACGAAGCACTGGGTCCACGAAGCAGGGAAGAAGCAATGAGTCCACGAAGTAAGGAACAAACAATGAGTCCATGAAGTAAGGAACAAGGCACAGTCCACAAAGCAAGGAAGAAGCAAGCAGTCCTGCAAACTCCAGGTGTCTGCAACGGCACACAAAACTCTACATATTCAGCATTTGTTCCTGACAAACGCCCCTCCCCACAGTGTTTCCTTAAATCTCCAAGTGTGCCTTGTGAAGAGGGGTGAGGCACTCTCCTCCTGAGTCGTCGGGTTGGCCTGTGCTGTTCCTGCCTTCTCTCCACTCTCCGTGCTCGAGGATCACAAGGGAGTGGTCCTTTTTCATCGCCTGAGCTCCGTCACTCCTCATTTCTACTGCTTGCCCTCTCTCGGCCATCCTGCCCCCATTCCTCCCTGCTAACAAGCCATCCCAATCAGTAGTGGGTTCTAAAACCCGTTACTACTGGTTTGCGCGCGTGCTCAGGTGCGCGCGTGACGCTTCTGCACATGCGCAGAAGCGTCCTGGGCAGGTGGGCGGAGCCTCCCGCTGCTGGCGCTACCGGTTCTAAGAACCGGGCCAAACCGGGAGCAACCCACCATTGGTCCCAATCCTGAGGGGCCCTGGGCTGCCTCATCCTACTCCTCCCACATTCCTCTGAAGCCAACAAAGCTGCCCCCTCGATATCCATTGGCTCCAGCTCTGGCTCGTCCTCCTCCGCAGATTCAGGCTCTGACGGGGGGCATGACACACCTTAACTCTCTTTCTCCCAATCAAACTATCTAAACTTAGTTGTCTCTGGAATACAGCCCTTCCCTCCTGGGAATCCAGACTACATTCCACAACAGGTACAACTATCATCTCAAGCTACGATATCCAAGAGGATTATGTTAAATATAAAAGGGAGGAACTGTATATAATCATCATGGGAGAATTGAGTCAATGCAACAATAATGTAAAAAAATATTTGAATATTTTTAACTGCAAGATGCTCTCGATAAACACCTTCTTATTCTTTCCAGGCTTTAGAACAGGGGTGTCAAACTGGATTTCTTCAAGGGCCGGATCAGCATTGTAGTTCTCCTCCACGGGCCAGTGGGTGGGGGGGGCAGGGAGTGGGGGGAAGATGGGACGGACGCCTCCTGCAGCACTCTCCCAGCCAAAAAGGGCCATGTGGAGGCCTCACAAGGCCCCCGCAAGGCCCGTTTTTGGCCTCCCCGGCCTCCAGAAGCACTGACGGCCAAAAACGGGCTGTGCAGAGGCCCTGCGAGGCTCCCCTGTTCCTTGTTTTCTGCCTCCCTGGCCTCCTGCAACACTTTCCTGGCTGAAAACGGGCCTTGCGGGGGCCTCGCGAGACCTTCACACGGCCCATTTTTGGCCGTCAGAATGCTACAGGAGGCCGGGGAGCCCGAAAATGGGCTGTGCGAGGGCCTCGTGGGCTGGTCCTTTGATATTTCCAGGCCGGCCCCATGGGCCAGATTTAAGCATCCCATGGGCCAGATCCAGCCCGCGGACCTTGAGTTTGACACCCCTGCTTTAGAAGTTGACTCCACTTACTTGGAGTGTCTGCAAAGAATCGCCATATTTTGCTTCCATGATTTCCATGGGGAGTTGAAATCCACCCATTTTAACATTGCCAAGGTTGAAAAACCCTGCCCCAGACCTTGTAACTGGAATTCTTTTCAGTTACTCCTTCCTCTAATCCAGAAATGTATAACTTCACTGTTCAGGACTACAAGCAGCATCTAGAAGTCTTTCTGTTTTCCCAATTATAATTTTAATGCTTCAGAAATGAAAAAGCAATCAATACATCCATAGAGATAAATGCTGTGAACTTTATTTCATTTTAACTAATTTAAAAACAAATGAACTGAAATCAGATTTCATTTTTATCCTGTTTTCACACACTTAGGGGGGAGAGTGGGTGGCCCCTGGCCTGTCATTCAAAGATCAAACGTGGCTTTCTATTCCCTCTCTTCTACTCAAAAAAATCCATATCCTTGTTTTAGTCTAAGGGGACATGATCAGCTAATTTCAGAGGAGCATCCTGGCTACTTGCTAAATCAGCAAGGAGTTCTTCATTTATTTAAGGATTGCTGATTATATTTTACACATTTTTAATTTATTTAATTAGTGAGTTTCCCTGGTAGACGGTGGATTAGGCTTGGTCCCATATCTGTACCAGTCTAGCTCTCAATCACATTTAAATCTTTGACTTAAATATTATTAGTATTAAAAGTAATCTTGATTGCTTTGGCTCATTGCTGGATTAAAATAAATTTGCTCTCCAAAATATTCCTCTAAATATCATCAGGTCTTGGCAGTCTTGAATAGAAGACAGTTAGTAAAAATTTCACATTCCACAATACCCAGTACCTGGCATTCTGTACCCTTTAGCTCTTGATAGTTGGCAATTTGACAAATTCAGATGCCATATCTTTTTGTTTAAAGTTAACATGGGGGATGATCAACTTGAAACTTTGAATGTTCCTTCCAATTAATAGGTGTCTGAGACTAGTCGTTATGATGTCCTATCAATAATGCAAATGAGATGATATCCATAGCTCCCTTTGCCTTCCTTTAGGAACACCCATGTACTACAAAACTAGTATATGGGTGTTCCTAAAGGGCGAGCAGTGATAGATAATCCTTGATTTATGACCCCAATTGTGGTCGGAATTTTCATTGCTAAGCAAGACGGTTGTTAAATGAATTGCGCCAATTTTACGACCCTAGTTGTTAAGTGAATCATATGGTTATTAAACAAATCTGGCTTTCCCCATTGACTTTGCTTGTCAGAAGCTGGCAAGATTGCAGATTGCAATCACATCACCTCTGTAAATACATGCTGGTTGCCAAGGGCCCATATCTTGATCACGTGACTGTGGGGATGTTGCGATAGTCGTAAACATGAGGACCGAGCATAAGTCACCTTTTTCAATGCTGTTGTAACTTCAAACAGTCACTAAATGAATGGTTGTAAGATGAGGGCTACCTGAACTGCCTTTGGTGTGTCTCTGAAGCCATACTTCCAAAGTATTTAGAACCACACAGAATAGATAATACGATCTTCACTTTCTCATGCTGACTCTGATGCTGTTATCAGGTGCTTGAAAGACATTGTAATAGTCTTCCAGCTAATTCAAAGATGTCTCTGAAGATTCTCAGTCATCCAGGTCAAAGTTGTCTCAAAGGTGGTTTTTTTTAAAGGCAACCGGATTGTTTTTTCCTTGAGGAAGAAGAAGAAAACATTTCGCTTCTCATCCAAGAAGCTTCATCAGTTGTGATGGCAGAGGGGATGGAAGCATAGGTTTTGAAAAGGCACTGATTAGTACCTATCCACCCCCACCCCCACCATCACAACTGATGAAGCTTCTTGGATGAGAAGCGAAATGTTTTCTTCTTCCTCAAGGAAAAAACAGTCCAATTGTCTTTTTAAAAAGCACATTTGAAATAATTCAAAGATATCTCATGGAGAAATGTTGGATGCCTATATCTAAAGAATGCATCTGTTTAATTCAGTATAAAGAATATACTGAAGAAAAGGTAGGACAAGATTCTTGGTTGGGATGTGAGGGCATCCTCTTGACAGCAACACAAGGATGAAATGGGTGGGTCATTTTAGACACGCTTCTGACATTTCCTAACCTTGTGGCATTAAAATAATTCCTAGGGCTGTTTGAAAAATCAGTTTAACGTTGATAAGATTGAATCTCTAAACTGAATCAGCTTTTTGAAGTGGATTGATAGTGCAGGTAGAATTAAATCAGATCTCTTGGAATTGTGATTTGAAGGCCTTTTGCAATTAGATGCCCCCCCCCCGATTGATTCAGGGTCCTGATTTAATCGACCCCTCACACTTGATTTCCAAAATCAAATTGATGCCTCAAATCAACTCACTCCTTCGAATCAAATTGACAGGGTGATCTGAATCACCTCGTAATTTGTCTATAACTATACAATTAGAAAAGGATGGCAATTTTAGAGGGAAGGGGAGCAGCACAGTAAACAGCTTGGGTGTGTGGTGGCTAAGTTCACAGAATATGTTAAACCAAACAATCTGCATTCCAGGTGATTTTTTTTGTTGTTGCTGTGTGTGTGTGTGTGTGTGTGTGTGTGTGTGTGTGTTCACTTCTGCGATTCCCTGGATAAGTCCTGAAGCTTTCTTGCCAAGGATTTTCAGAAGGGAATTGCCATTGCCTTCCTCCCAGGGCTGAGAGAGAGTAACTGGCTCAAGATCTCCCAGCTGATTTATGAGCCTATGGTGGGATTAGAACTCATGGTCTCCCGGTTTCTAGCCTGATGCTTTCACCACTGGCTCTCAAATTTTAGTTAGCACACCATAAACTATGTTTTTGGGGTTTGGTCTCTTGCAATGACTTCTGGAATATAACACAAGCATATCATATCAAATGTGCTGCTTGTATTTACACCTAGCACAGAGGTGAATACAAGCAGGATATTTGACATAACACATTTTGGCTTAGTGTCAGTAAATCATACAGGTAGTCTTGACTTATGACCATAATTGAGCCCACCGTTTCGGTTGTGGTGGTCGTAAGTGGGTCACCTTTTTATGGTGTGCCTGGTTTTATGACCTGTTTGGTGGTGGTGAAGTGAATGCCACAGTCATTAAACAAACACAGTGGTGGTTGAGTGAACCCATTGATCACTATGGAACATTTTTTGCCAGAAACTGGAAGTAAACAGCTAGTTTGCTGTAAGCCTCCCAGAGTCCCTTGGGAGTTGGGCGGCATAGAAATGCAAATAAAAGTAAAAGTAAAAGTAAAGTTTCTGGCAATAACACCATAAATCATGGCCACATTAGCCCCAGGCACTACACATGGCTATAAATGGCCCAGAGTCACCTTGTAGGGTAGATAGGTGGATAAAAATGCAATAAGCAAGCAAGCAAGTTAAGTAAAGCCAGTTGCTTAGCATCCAAAATGTGGTCACATCAGAACTTCAAATCTGGGTCATAAGTCCCTTTTGGGGGGTTTGTCATAACTTCAAATGGTGGCTTAGTGACTAGCCATAAATTGAGGACCATTTGTAGTTAAACAAGCTGCCACCCCAGCCATCAAACTCTTAGAAGTTTCTTATTAGTGGGTATTCCCCTTTTACATTCATTCATACATACATGTTCCCTTTCTCACACCTAGTTTAGTATGTGTTTGCGTATGTGCGCATAAGTACCTATATATGTGAATATATACGTGTATGTATACACACACACACACATACACACATATCTATATGGGAGACACTTATTAAAAAAAGTGAGATCATAGCAAGAGGGAGGGGACTCAACTGCCTCCTGTCCAATCACTTGGGCTGTGAATTGTTCTTATCTCCATAATGCATAATCCCTTCATCTGCATAAATATGTTCTGCATTTTGTGTTTTGTGTGTGTGTGTGTGTGTGTGTGTGTGTATATATGGAGCCCTCCCCACTCCCAACCCCTGTATGTATGTATGTATGTATGTATATATATGTATACACATGCACACATACACATTCTCTGTGTGGTTCAGTGGCTGGGCGGGTGAGTGAGTGGGTGGGTGTCATATTGTTGAAGGTTTTCAAGAAAAGAGTAGACCAGCATTTTTCCAGAATGATATAGTGTCTCCCGACTGGAAGACTTCCAATGTCCCCTCCGCCCAGGGGTGGGTTCTAACTTACCTCACTGCCAGATCGCTTCCTCCCGTGCCGCGTGGGCGTGCGTGCGTTGTGCGCCGCATGGCCGCACCGCCAGCTAGCCACACCCTTATGGGATTAGAACCTGGGCCACTTGCCTTGTTAGGCAAATGTTTAAACCTCTGAGCCACAGGATTCTCCTCCCTATCTGCTTGTTCCAGGGACAAGGATATATATATGTTTTTTTTTCCTGTTAAATCACCTGGTATACCCAAATATGGCAGGGAGCAAACGGCTTCCTTTTTGCCTTTTGGCCCCTCAGAGCTTTAAACACTTGCCTGACAAGGCAAGTGGCCCAGGTTCTAATCCCATAAGGGTGTGGCTAGCTGATGAGAGCTAAATAGCTTGAAATAGATCTATACTAGTCTCCCTTTATTTATGTAAAAATATGTAACATATAAAAAACGGACTGTCGTTTGCAATTAACTGCCTGGATGGCCCCTGGAGGGGCCGAAAGGCAAAAAGGAAGCAATTTGCTCCCTCCCATATTTGGGTATACCAGGTGATTTAACAGAGAAAAAAAAACATAGATAGATAGATAGATAGATAGATAGATAGATAGATAGATAGATAGATAGATAGATAGATAGATAGATAGATAGATAGATAGATAGATATGGATATATATGCTTGCAGGGGTTGGGGGTGGGGAGTGCTCCAGTGCACCAGTGAATGTTTTATTTTGTTGAGATTTATGAACATTCATTTGAAAATCCGAATGAATTTAAAAGCAATTTCAGCAAGTATCAACCCACAACTAGATTGTATCATTAAACAACAGTTGTCACAGCAGCAATAAACCTGCTATTTGCTGGGAAAGAAAGTGGCTTGTATAAAAAGGGCAATTGTAGATTCTCGGCAAAATCTTTTTTTCAGCTGGAGGTACAAAGATGCTTAGAAATTTAGATTTCTCAGAATGAATCTTGACAGACAGCATCCCACAGTTATCAGAATCACTGATTGTGACCTAATACACAGCTTGTGTGAAGCCATGGCTGTTTAACCACAGCTGGTTCGCCAACTGCAATTAACTATGTTCCAGCAACACATAAAAATATAAATTTCCAGTTTTTTCTTTTATCTGGACCATTTCATTCTCCTGAAAACCACTTAAGCACTTTTATTGTAGATGATGGCTGATGAAAGTTACATTTGTATAGGAAAGGAGTAATAAAAACAGAAGTGTTTCTAGTTATTTATTGTGCTCATCCATAAAACATTTCACTGATCACAGCAAATTTACCTGCATTATAGTAAATTATGTGAATATGGCATGGAAGATCATAATAATAACAACAATCACAGATTTCCACCCACTGCAGAACCCTTGTGGACCCCCAGAGGTCCCTAAAGCCCAGATTCAGAGCCTCTCATAAATCATGGTTTAGAAGCCAGGGGGGTGTTTTGCAAAATGAGCTAAATGCTAATGAAATTATTTTGGGTTTTACATCTCTGATCTCACCTTTAGGTCAAGTGAGATTCCCGATGTCATCTCCATGGGCTTAGAATTCGGATGACCCCCAACTCTTCCCACCATCCTTTGCCACCTGATACGTTGTTTCAGTTGAAGGCTCTATCCTTCCGGATGATTTGTGTTTCCTTGTTGCCTGGGGGTTATTAATTGTTCTGAAGTCTGGCTCTGGTTAACGAGACTGTCAAAGCATTTTGACCCCAGCGCCAAAGTCAAGATGTTAATTAAAGCCCCTCCTTCTTCCGGAGAAAACAGTAAAAGGCTGGATCGATAGAGCAGCGGCAGTCACCTTGTGTCCTTGAAGGAACCCACAACTGCATTCTCTGCACGGAGAGAGGGAGGCTGGGGATGAACCTGGTGGCACAATTAGGAATCTCCCCAGCCGGGTCCTATGTGCAATTTCTGCTGCTCTCCGAAATGCGAATGAGGTGGCGGAAGCAAGGCAGGGCAGCCGTTGTGACAAGGAGAGTGTGTAAGCCGTGACCCGGTGCTCTCTGGGTCTGCCAGGCCTTTGCTCCCAGCATTCTCAGCCCAGAGGTGGGAATTGTAGTCCTTCCATTTCTGAAAGGGGTCAGGCTGGAGAAAAACAAATGTTTGATTTGTGAGTTGTTCGACAACTTCGGCAAGGGTCCTGATTTAACCTCTTTTTAAACACTGTTGAAAGGTTTTCTTGGCAAGCCAACAGTGATCCAGAGGATTTAATTTAGGAGGGTGGCTCTCTTAACACCCCAACTGAGCCTGGCACCCTTTTATGGGACCATAGCATCCCCCGCATTACTTAGGGGGGGGGACAGGAAGGGAACTTGGACCTGATTGCTCTTATCTACCCTTTGTACATGACCTATCTGGGATGTTGAAACCATAAAGAAGAAGCTCTCAGCCCATGCTCAGAAGCACTTCTCCTTTTGTGGTAGCTGAATTGGGGGATTTTGTGCCTCCATCTTTTCTGGGTTGGGGATTGTAGTTTCCAGCTTTCTCAGAAAGGGTACATATCAGGATACCCAGTGGGCATCAGATTGGGCAAGGCAGCTGGTTTACAATAGTCCTTGACTAACAATCCTTTGTTTAGTGACCATGCCAAGTTACAATGGCACTGGAAACAGGGACTTTTTTCCTCACACTTACAACCACTGCAGCATCCCCAAGTTCACAAGACCAATATTCTGATGGCAGCTGGCATTTGTGATGGTTGCAGCATCCTGGGAGGGTCACTTGATCACCATTTGTGACTTTCCCAGCTGGCTTTCCACAAGTAAAGTTAGTGGCAGAAGCCAGATTGCTTAATGGCCATGTGATTCACTTAACAGCTGTAGTGATTTGCTTAAGAACATGGCAAAACGGTAAAAATTGGACACAACTCACTTAACAACCATCTTGCTTAACAATGGATCTCAATTTTTTTTTCTTCACAAGCACAAATTCCAGAAGTGATATCCAAATAAAAACATATTTTCCTCTTTGAATAAAATAATCAATTTAACCATTCCTTGCTATGGAAATAATGTGTATTTCTATTTGCACCTAGTAATCTTTGTGCTGTCACTATTTTTATTTACAAAATTCAGTGTATTCTTTCAAATTCTTTGACCTTACCAAAAAAATAGGGAGGGGGGAACCCTTTCACCATTTTTTTCCTTCAAAATAAAAAAAAAAACAAACAAACCACTTTTTTAAAAATCAAAACTTTCTAATACATCTTTTTCTTTGACTTCTTAACATACAGGCTTTAAACTTCAGTATTACGTTTGACTTTGACTTTGGTTTTGTTGATTAGAAAGATTTGGTGTTATAGGAATGGCTAGTTATATATTAATGTGTAAAAGCAAAAAGTTGGGGTTGGAGTGTGTTTATCTTGTACTGTGCTAAGAAGAGTTGGAAGTCAATGCCCCCTTTTCTTTCCTTTTCTCTTTCCTCTTGTATCTCACAGCCCCTTTTCCCCACTGCCTTTCCTTCCCTAAATTTCCTATTTTTTCTTCTCTTCTTTGTATTTTATATAATAAAATAAAACCTTAACAACAATGGATCTCAATTGTGGTCATAGTTGACCCAAAGTCTGCCTTGGAAATATGTCTTATTGTTGTGGATCAGGAGTTTCCTCCCAGACTAATTCAATGAATGACAGTGATATTCTCATAAAAGAGAAGTTCTTCCAAACCACCCCATTTGTAGCATGGCCTTCAGGAAGCTTAAAAGCAGCTGTGGCCTGTAGCTTATGGTATCCTACCACTGGATATGGGGCTCTATATATTTCTGTTTAATGAAGGCTGATAGTCTAAACTTCCATGACTTTCTCCAGTATCTGCAGTAGCTTTTGCAGGATCCAATCTGAATTGGTCACCGGGACCAGAGGTTTGTTCTTCCAACCTTTTGGACTCATGCTGGAGCCCATCCTCAGGAAACTTCTCAATCTCCAGGATGTGCGCACCAGGCCGTTCTATGTGTATAGATGTGGTGCCTGGTGGTGTGTGGCTTTTAGTTATTGATTGGGGTGTTGATGGCCAGCTGTTAGTCCTTGATTGTTGTTTCCTTTTGCTGCTGTGCCCTCCCCTCCTAGGTATCTGGTAAGCTGGTGGTAAACCAGCACTCCTGTTGATTGACAAGGGGCCATCAACACCCCAATCAACAACTAAAAGCCACACACCACAGGCACCACATAAGTACTATGCATAGTACAGCCCAGTGCATACATCCTGGATTTGAGAAGTTCCCTAAGGATGGGCTCCAGCACGAGTCCAAAAGCTCGGAAGAACAAATCTGTGGTCCTAGTGACTGGCTCAGATTGGATCCTGCAACATTATCCTGGAACACGTATATTTGCCTTCATTTGCACGCTAGCTTTTGTTTTACTCGCACCCTTTTCTCCAGCCATCTGAGGTTGTTCCCAGCTGCACTTTCATAGCTGCCCAGAAAAAACAAAACAAAATGCATGCGGCTCTTTGAGGAACAGTCCTGCTAGGTAGTTCCTTCCTACTTAGCCTTAATGTCTGCAAATGTCCTGAGTCAGGCAGGAAATGTTGTTCCGCTGTGAAAATTTGCCAGCTTTGTTTCCCTCCTCCTCTCTTTCTCCTTGTTTATTTTCCTATCTATATGCAGATCTTTCCAGGTAGCTCTGTTTGTGAGAGTGGCTCATTTGTCTTAGTGTCAGGGGCTGCCTTCCTGGCTCTGGAGAGAGAGTGGGAGGGGGAGGGTTGGTGGGACACCTGAACAGGTCTGCGTAGGAGATATTTTCCACACTCTCTAGCCATATTACACTTTCAGCCCCCAGCCGTGTATGACAGCCACTGACAGCCTGTGACAGCTCATCAGGAGTCAGAAAGTCCCTGTAGGCCAACACCTGCCACCGTCCCCAGTTCCAAGCCAGCTTGGTTTTCCAAACGGCAAGGGGAGGGTGTTAGTTTTTCCTTATTTTTTTATTCCGATGACTTGCTTTACAAAAATGCACAAAAGTGGCATCATTCAGTTCTTGATAGTGAGCCTGCTTGGATTAGAAGCATGAGAAAGATCTGGTCCACCAAGCAAAGGGCAATCATCAGAACTGGGAACTAACAGCCTTTTGGGAAAAAAATCTAGTGAATTGTGGACCAAGAGGGTCTCAAATAATCCTGTCAATGATCCCATCTCTTCCCAAAGATGCTTTAAAAAAAAAACCCACAACTGGACTATCTTGGTTTTTTCCTTGAAAATGTTTTCAAGGAAGAAACCAAGAAAGTCCTCTTGCTTTTGGAAAAGCACCTTTGGGATAACCATGACCTGGATGATTGAGAATGTCCATAGACATCCCAACTCTTCCTTCTTTCTTCCTGGAAAGTCTAGTCTAATCTTTCATTCTTGGGTCTCATTTAATTGATCAGCACCTCCAGCTGCTGATCTCATTTGCTTGGTGGCCTAGTCCAGGTCAACATCTGTTGGAGGAGACTTATGATGTGGCTCTAGATTTATTTTCTGGCATGGTGACATCCTCGTTCACTTATCTTTTGAAGGAGATTGGATATAACGGGGCAGGGTGGGCCATAATCCAGTTCTCCAAGTGATTTTCCTATAAGCACAAGTTTTTGTGTCAGCTGATAGATGTGTATAATAGCTGGTAGGCAGCAGCCACCAAAAAACAGTGGAAAAGCCCCATCATACCATTAGTGCATGTTGAAAACACTTTCAGCCCTTCAGCAAAAGTTGCGGTTTTTCAAGCTTGGCAACTTTAAGATGCATGGATGTCAATTCCCAGAATTCTCCAGCCAGCATTCTGGAAATTGACATCTGTGTTATCTTAATCTTGCCAAGCTTGAAAAACATTGAGCTAAAGCCTGAAACCACAAAAGGTTTGATAAAGCAAAAATGCCATAAATGAAAAAGGGCTAAGATTCTTCATCTTATAAGACAGTTTTACGCTGGTGTCTCGGAATTTGTTCTATTTCTTTCAGTGGTTACGGGATTCCTTGTACAGCTGGCAATTCTGCTGGGTTTCCACTCCCTTGTCAGGTTGGAAAATTGCCCAGTTCTTCAACTGTGTATCCTGTGGGGTTTACGAGGCCAAGGCCGGACTCTTTATGACTCTATAAACAGCACTTACCCGTGTCCAGGATGTTTGTGCTTAACGGCTTGGTAGATTAAAAAGAAAACGTGGCATGCAGGATTGGTGGGTGAAAGTCTGAGCTTCAAGGAAGTCAAGCTTCTGCTGCTTTAAGAAGTATACTGCTTTTTTAAGAACTTGGAGGCAATATGTTTTCTCCCAGTCGGTTGAAATTCCTACCCTGCAGTCTTCCAGTTCACACCGATCTCCTCCTCTTTAAGAGTCTTCTCTCTTGAGACTGCAGGGGTGGGGGTGGGGAAATGAAAACTTGAGAACACCCAAATCGGCCGTGACTCACTTAACAACCACCTTGCTTAGCAAACAGAAATTCTGACCTCTATTGTGATTGTAAGTCGAGGATTGCCTGCGTTTCTAACATGGTTCTTCTTTAGATGGAGAAGTTCCTCCTTGTTTTCAGTGGTGGCAGAGTCCCATCCAAAGCTGTAATTTAATTTAATTTAATTTAATTTAATTTAATTTAATTTA
>QLTV01003443.1:639496-668822 GCA_003457575.1 Thermophis baileyi
TTGGCCCCAGGCCTGCCGGCAAAGTCAGGTCTTAAGGGCTTTACGGAAGGCCAGTAAGGTGGGGGTAGTACGGATCTCGGGGGGAAGTTGGTTCCACAGAGTCGGAGCGGCTACAGAGAAGGCCCTCCCCCGCGGTCCCGCCAGCCGGCACTGTCTGGCCGACGGGACCTGAAGAAGGCCAACCCTGTGCGACCTCACTGGTCGATGGGAGGAATGTGGCATAAGGCGGTCACGCAGATAAACTGGTCCTGAGCCATGTAGGGCTTTAAAGGTAACAACCAACACTTTGAATTGTGACCGGAGCGCAATCGGCAACCAGTGCAGCTCGCGAAGGATGGAACTCGTGTGGGTGTACCTTGGCACACCCACGACTGCTCGCGCAGCTGCATGTATGACTTTTACCTGAATATAGGTATCTTCTCTTGCTCAGAACCAGGTATGCCAGTTGTTATTTCAACCCTCTGGGCATCATTTCTATGCAGTATCTGTCTCAGTGTTCGGGGGGCAGGAAGATGTGGACAAAGTCACCTTCTTTATAATAATTTTCCAGTTGCCACGGGCTCTTCATGGGCAATCTTGGATGATAGATCAGAAATTTTAATTTAGGCAAAATGAGATAACTAATCTATTAATATTGTTTGCCAGTTGCTTTTATGGTGCTCTTTGAGGTATGGGTTTCAGGTTTCAGGTTCTAAATAAGTTAGAATCAGACCATCAGAGGAAAGACCCGTCATAAATCTGAACTTCTCTGGGAGCTGAGATCTACAGCTTCTACATTCCTTCTAGGAATGCTCACTGGTTGGTCAGAAGGCACTTCTGCATTGCTTCCACGTTAGGGCCATCCTCAGGTTTTGGTAACAAAAGTCAAGTTTTGGCTGCAACCGTGTGATTGAAGCTCTTCACTTTTTTATGTGCACAAGTATGATGCATGTCACAGGGAGAGGTTCAGTCACACCCTCATGGCGTATTTTGTTTTGCTTTTTTTTTACTGTCACGGAAGCCTTATGGATCGAGCAGTGAGATCATTGAAATAATAAATCTGTATGTGTTATTAAGAGCTGGGTGTGGAACTGTCCTTTGGGAAAACCAAGTCAGACTTAACTTTCTTTATCTCTTTAAGAAAGCAAGTTGGGAGGAAGGAGCAAAAGGGCCCCTGGAAGGAAAGGCACCGCTGAGTCTAATGTTCATGTAAAAAGGCCATGCTTTGCCTGTGGATCTCCAAGCACCTCTAGACACGATCTGTCTTGCCTCTGCCATGGGATCCATTGGTCTAGATTTGTAATGAAAACAGAATGTCCAAGCCTGTGGAAAGTGTGGCAATCAACCCCCTTCCCCCCTAGTTTACAAGGAGATGGCTCAAATTTGGAAGAAAGTCTAGAGAAGCTGAAATGGTTTCAACAGACTCCTCCTTCTCCTCCTCCCCTTCCCCTCCTGTCCCTCTCCCTCCTCCCCTCCCCCCTCCCCTCCTCCCTCTGCCAGAATTAAAAATAGAGGTAACATTCTGATTTTTTGAAATGCACATTTTAAAAAGCTTTGTTGACCCGTTACATAGGAGGAAGTATTAGGTATGTTTGCCATCTTGAGGTGCTGTATTTATAAAGTAATAAAGGCAGGATAAAAATCTAACAAAATCTAACAAAATAAATACATGTCCTGCCTTTACACCTTGATTTGTACCAATGAAAACGGATCCTGCTGCGGCTTCTCCCCATCCTCTGGCGTAACCGTTTTCTCTCTTTCTCTCCTGAAGGGCAAATGTCATAGGATGAACCCTGCTGGACCATTCTTACTGTCTGTGATATCGTGTCTGGTGTGGCTCTCCTGGGGCTTTGATCCGGCTCCAAGTGCTTGCTCCGCCTTGGCCTCTGGGGTCCTCTACGGATCCTTTTCCTTGAAGGACCTCTTCCCCACCGTCTCCACCGGCTGCTCATGGACCCTGGAGAATCCGGATCCAACCAAATACTCTCTGTATCTCAAGTTCAACCGGGAGGAGCAAGTCTGCACCCACTACTCGCCTATGGTGCTTCCGCTGGACCATTACCTCTCCAATGATACCTGCAACCAGCCCAGAGCGACCGCCCTGCCCCAGGAGGGGAGAGAGGAAGAGGAGGAGGAGGAGGAAGTGGGCTTGGAACTTTGCCAAGGCGGAGGCCCCTTTGCCTTCTTTCATTTCGACAAGAACTTTGTGCAGCTTTGCCTGGCAGAGGAGCCCGAGGCAGCCAGCCGCTTGCTGCCCCCCGAAGCCGTGGAGTTCCGCTTCGTTGAGGTTCTCCTGATCAACAACAACAATTCCAGCCAGTTCACCTGCAGCGTCCTCTGCCGGTGGTTGGAGGACTGCCTTCGGCTGGGTGCCAGCCAGCCCTGCAGTCTCTCACAAACGGGCTGCACCTGCCAGACGCCCCGAACCCTGCCGGCTCCTCCCGTGGTCAACCAGACACTTTCCAATGCCCTGACGCCCACTGCGCCCACCACCACCACCACCAGCAGCAGCAGAAACAACTGCTGCATGACCCAATTGCATTCTGGGAATGCAAATGATGTATATTCTCCAGAGATTAAGCACGGTAAGGGCAGGTGGAGATGAAGGGGTTGGTTGACTCTCTGCAATGGCCATTTGGCTGTTGTGACTACAGGTAGTCCTCAACTTACAACTGAACCCAAAATTTATGTTGTTAAGTGAGAAATTTGTTAAGTGAGTTTTCCCCCATGTTACATCTTTTCTTGCCACCTTTGTTAAGTGAATCACCGAAGTTGTTAGTCACACGGTTGTTAAGTGAATCTGGCTTCCCCATTGATGTTTCTTGTCAGAAGGTCGCAAAAGGGGATCACATGACCCCCGGGACATTGCAACCATCATAAATACGAACCACTTGTCGAGCATCCAAATGTAAATCATGTGATCATAGGGATGCTGCAATGGTCATAAGTGTGAAAATGGTCGTAAGTCACTTTTTTCAGTGCCGTTGTAACTTTGAATGGTCACTAAACAGACTGTTGTAAGTCGAGGACTATCTGTATTCCTAGCAAACGTTGCTTGCTAAATATTTCAATGCAGGGGTTTCCTTTGGATGAGGGTCATATTTCATTAGTATGATTAATTTTTCATGGAGACTATGTGGGTTGGTGCCACCTTTTACAAAAGAACTCACCCTAACTGGGGAGTCCTCTCCCCTCTTTTTCCTTCTGGAGCTTTCTCTGCTTTCTGCTTCTCATATCGTTTGGTCTTGCCCTCAACCAGCTCTTTTGCTGCTTTCTTCTCCCTAGACCAGGTTTCACCAATTTCGCATTCTAAAAAAAAAATATGGATTGGATTCTTCTTCTTGTATCCTCTTTTCTCTCTCTTTTCCTCTCCCTTCACCCGCCTGGCACTAACATTTATTTTTCTAAAGACTTTGAACTTTATCTCGAATGCTCAAATGCTGAAATACCATATCGGGGGTATGAGAAGAGGGCCACATGTAGCTTTTAAACTATTTGTGCAAAAATTTGAGTGGGGAGCATGCTGATTTGTATTTTGTTGTGCACTTAACTCGATTTCATTTTACAAACTGTTACACAAATCAAAACAGGGCTTTGCTGTGAGATGTTTTGTGATTGGGATCCCCAAAGTGAACAAAAGTGCACCCATTGGGCCAGTGTGTGTGTGTGTGTGTGTGTGTGTGTGTGTGTGTGTGTGAAAATAACACAGAATTTCTTTGTAAAAGGCATCTATGAGCAATGCATATGTTTGATGGATGCACACACACACACACACTCTCTCTCTTATTTAAAGTTGCCAACATCTGTGAGATGTAGTTGGAATCAATTATAGAGAACCCAGAAACAAAGAAATAGATTGTGGTTTCAGGTTCAGGTAGTTCTCAATTTATGACTATAACTGAGATTGCTATTACAGTCATAAGTCATTACAGTTGTTAATCAGGTCATCATGTAACGAGACTCGATATTATAACCATTTTTTTGCTGTGGTTGTTAAGTGAACACAGTGGTCATTAAGCAAATCCATTTTACCCCATGGGCATTTATTTATTTTTTGCCAAAAACCGGAAGTATACACTAGAAACTGACAAAAAAACCCACAGAAAATCATGGTCATGTGACTGCAAGACACTGCAAACCTCTGTAAAGATAGGCCAGTTGCCAAGGGCCCAAAGTGCAATTATGCGACCATGTGCATACATGTCTGTTGTAACTTAAATATTGGGATCCTTTTGGAGGGTCTGTCATAATTTCAAATGGTCACTAAGTGACTGGTTGTAACTTGAGGGTTGTCTGTACAGCTGCAAAGATATCCATCTTCCCTTCACCCTAACTTGCCTTCTGGAACTTCTTTACTTTCTGCTTCTCTTGGTCATCTCAATCACTTCTTTGACTGATGAAGTTACTTGGATGAGTAATGAAACGTATCAGATTAACACAGCGGTGAAATTACTTACCTTCCCTACCGGTTCGGAAGCGCGCTTGCTTGCGCTTTTTCATGGCATGCGCAGAATGCTTTGTGCATGCGCAGAGGGTTAAAAACAAGAAAATGGCGACGTCCGGGTGGGTGGGCGGAGCCTCGCACTGCCGCTGCTACTGGTTCTCCGAACCACTGGCGGCTGCCGCTACTGGTACACTCGGACTGGGCTGAACCAGTAGCATTTCACCCCTGGATTAACAAACTTTGGTCCAGTTGCCATGATTTTTAGACACTTTTTTTGCTGTTTTCCTCTCTCAAGTTTTATCAGATTGGCAATCCTAGACAATTTGGCTTGGATGCTCCATCAGCTCTTGCAACTGGGAGGAACCTTTGAAAGAAGGATGTGGATTGTAGGAAGTTGCCATGGACATCCCCTAAAAAAGGAACACGGGGGGCCCTGAACACAATATAAACTCTACTCTTAATAGTTGGGTGCAGCATTGAGACATGTATGAAAGGGTAGACCTTGCATTGTGATACCACAATGCACAGTTCATTATGTTGGTATTATTGTGGCTACCTGTGGATGATTATGTAGGGTGTTATAGGTGATATACCATAACTAGAAAGGATAAAAATGGGTTGCATTTCCGGGGAGCTCCAACCAGCTTTGACAGTTTAGTAATGGTCACTGGTTCATATCAAGAATTTTGGCAGACTTCCTTTAGAGTAAGATAGATGTTGTGCAAAAGAATAAGTGTAAATTAATGAATAAATCTACGTGGTCTTCCTCCCCACCTTTTCCCCTGTCTTTTAATCATATGTGTCTTGGAGTCAGTTTTGACTCCAACAGCTGTCTAGAACCAGTTCCACAGTCTTCTAGACTGGCCTAAGACAAACTACAACTCTAACAGAATAACAAAATAATGGAATTGGAAGGGATCTTGGAGGTCTTCTAGTCCAATCCACTGTTCAAGCAGGAGACCCTATACTATTTCAGACAAATGGTTGTCTAATCTCTTCTTAAAAACCTCCAGTGTTGGAGCACCCATGACTTCTGGAGGCAAGCTCTTCTACTGATTAATTGTTCTCACTGTCAGGAAATTTCTCCTTAGCTCTAGGTTGCTTAGTTTCCACCCATTGCTTCTTGTCCTGCCTTCAGGTGCTTTGGAAAATAGGTTGACCCCCTCTTCTTTGTGGCAGCCCCTCAAATATTGGAACACTGCTATCATTATTGCTCCTAGTCCTTCTTTTCACTAAACTAGACATACCCAATTCCTTCAACCATTCTTCGTATGTTTTAGCTTATGGTCTCTGAGTTTCCAGCCTGGTGTCTTAACCAGTACACCAAACTACCTCTTGTGCTCTGTTAGCTTTAGTATTTGTTTTATTTTATTGTTTTACTATTTATTTCTGTGCTTTATTATTGTAGGTTAACCATTTTTATTTTGCTAGCTTGGCATCACCCTGGAATGGTTACATGGAACATGATCCAGAATATATCTTATGTAAATCATAATAATAATAAAAAAATAAAGGATACATTTAGGGATGCAAAATAATGTTGCCCCACATTTCCATGGAAACAGATTTGGAAGTGACAGTCTCCGAGAAATCTAGAATGGGACAAATGCCTGCCACAAATCCTGGTTGGTATTTTTCCTTGACCCAGTAAGAAAACAAATCTACTGAGTATTTGTTTTGTTTTGTTTTGTTTTGTTTTGTTTTGTTTTGTTTTGTGTTTTGCTTGGTTTCTTAAAAATGTACGCTGTGACCAAGGGACCTCATTTCAGTTTTGTTGAACCTTTATGAGTGTTTACAACACCAACAGGCCAAGATTATTTTCCACAGTGCTGCCTGGAAAGACTTATTTCAGAGGAATTCCCAGGAGCTCCAAAGACAAAGAAAAGACTAGCAGAATTGTAAGCAATTCTGATTTTTTTAAAACAAAGGAAGAGATTCATTGTAAACAGTCAAGGAAACTGCTTCATGGAAAGAGGTGCTCTGCAGAGTACCAACACCTTGAAAGCTGGAGATGTGTCTTCACTTAGACATTGTAGGAGAATGACCACTGTAGGTATATATTAGGAAACTGATAGCACCATTTCTGGCAAACAAATTTTTTATTAAAAGGCATCAGTTTTTGTGAGTTTCAGCTGAAGCCAAAATAGCTCATAAAAGCTTAAGCATTGGAACAAAACTCGTTAATCTGAAAAAATGCTACTGGAATCCTTCTGGTCTTTCACTTACAAGTACGGAAGCCAAGAGCTGGACTACAATCCACGAGGGAATCTTGCATTGCAGATCCTTCAATGAGCTACAGTGAGGATTGACAGGTTCTCCCATGTTCCCTTTCTACCGTAAGAACCTGAAAAGTGCTGTTCCTGACTTGTTGCATTGTGTTGCCCATCCTTGAACATGTTCATTTTTCAAGTAAGAAGCTGGTGTTTCTTGAAGTAATTATGGGCTGAGTCACTCCTAGACTTTCCCTGTTGATTGTCTTGCTGGTGAAGAATCAATGAGCACAAGACTTTTCCTTGCTCTGCATTGGTGGAGAAAAAAACAATTTACAAAGAAAAGAACCCCTTTTCCTGTGCACATTATGCTGACTGTGACAGTCCAGGTGCTTGCTATTCTAAGCCATAATATAAAGGAGCTTCAATTCGGTCCTTCCAGATTATTAAACAGGTGGAATGAGGCCATTTGCTTATTTTGAAAGATGGATAGTACATGCAGAATGAAGAATTAAAAAAAAATCTTTCTTTCTTGGGATGGGTGGTACTTCTTGAACTTCTGGTTGGATGCATCTTCTAGCAGTGGCAGATAATTTCTTATGGAGAGAGTATTATTTTTGCTTTTCCCACCACCATCTAATTTGGATTCATGATCATGCCAAGCTACCAAGCCCTGTGGCCATGTGGGTCCCCTGAGAGTCTTCATCTCTTTCAAAGTACCTTCAATAAATCTTTTTTGTTATGTGTACTGGACAAATCCCATTTAGGGGATTCCAATATTACCAATAGAAGAAGCACTCAGGCTACTCAGCCATCAACAGGTACATAGAGACAAGCAACATCTACATACAGTACCATTCAAAAGAGACAATCAAAAAAGAAGAAGACCATAAGTCCTCCTTGCCAGCAATCAGCAGAGATTAACACCAAGATTAATACTTGATGAACAATCAATCAGTAAATAATACCCTGATCAAGCAACAACCAATTCAAACAAACAGTAAACAACAGCCTAATTAAGGAACTACCAAGAAGAAAACAAAACTCTCACTGAAACAGGGCAAACCACTTTTTTTACAAACAAAAAGCAAATCCCAGTCCCTTCTAGTGGGATTTGATATTATCAACTTGGGTAATGAAATATCTGCAAGAAAACAACCAAGCCCAGAAAACACCAAGAACCACAATTCCAATACTGACTTGGAAGGATACGTGGATCAGAATTTAGTTTACCATTTTTTAAACTTCCCAAATGTTACATCAAAGTTTTCAAATTTAAAATAAAGTGTTAAAGAACATAGATTTTCCACAAATGTGTTTTAATAGGAAAAAAAAACCTATTCATTTATGCAGTAAATTTATGTGAAGGACCTATACACCCATGTAGAAACTAGACAGAGGAAGATTAGTTTGATTACCTTATAAACCAGTGTTTTTCAAACTTGGCAATTTTAAGATGCATGGATTTCAATTCTCAGAATTCCCCAGCCATGATTGGAATGGAGAACTTAGTAGAATATCAATTAGTTGGAATTTGACTTCCTGGGTTCTCTTTCTTTCAGAGATTGGAAAATTGAGAGATAGTTTTTGCAATGAGTAACAATTGCTATGGAGAGATATTTCCATTATTTTTTTAACCTACAAATCTACTGCTGAGATCCATGGTGGCACTGTGGTTAGAATGCAGTATTGCAGGTAATCTCTATCCACAGCCTGGCGTTTGATCCTGACGGGGCTCAAGGTTGACTCAGCCTTCCATCCTTCCAAGGTTGGTAAAATGAGGGGGCAGATTGTTGGGGGTCAAGATGCTGACATTGTAAACTGCTCAGAGAGTGCTGTAAAGTACTATGGGGCAGTATATAAGTGCTATTGCTATTGAAAGTAGGTGTTGCACATCCCGAAAGAAGCGTGTGAGAGAGACAACTGGGAACCAGTTGGATGACCAACTTCCCATGTTTTTCTAACCTTCTGAAGATGCCTTTGGCTGGCTGACTTTGTAACCATCATTTTCCCAGGTAGAAAACACCATCTGTGATGAGTATTCTACTGGAGTCTATCTGAGAAGAGTGACATGAAATTAATCTTTCAGGGGAAAGACAACTCATACGAGTTGTTATCCTTGATGGACAGATGGAATGATGTTACAATTCATGTGCAAAAGAAATGAAGTCTGTCAGAGTTTGTTGCAGCACACACAATCAGACACACAATTAAATAATTCTGCAGGATTCATCTACATAAGAAACTTCTTTATATACAATACCATACAGCAGAAATCAGCATACAAAATCAGGAACACAGAAGCAATATATAATACAGAGGCACTCATATATATACAGATCAGTGAACCTAAGCCGCGCCCAGGCTCCGAGCCGTCTGGGTCACCAAACAGTCCCCATTGGCTGACCTGTTACCATGTCTATCCCAATTCATGAATCCTTATATACTGACAAAGTCTGTCCAGCTTCACTTGCCAACAACACTGTGCTCTCCCCATGTCAGAGTGTCCTGTCCTTCTGGTGAATGGCACAAGGAGGCAAGGGGTGAAATTTCTCATCCTTCTTCGCTACAGGCCTGCAAGTAATTTGCAACCACTGAATTGCTTTCTAAGGGCAGTATCTCAAGCTCTCTGTTACCTTCCTCAAATTATGTTTGACATTCAATTAAAACCCCAAGGCACCTAGACATAAAATGTTAGTGTAGCTGGGTGGTTAAGAGGGTAATGTGTTTTTTTCCTTTGCAGAGTCATCACTCGCCAGGGCCCTGGGGGGGGGGGAGGATTGAACCCATCCATGAAAACTCATTGACCACAACCAAGGAAGGGCATTGGAGCGGGCAGATGGTATCTAAGCAGCATGGAAAAGTTGCCTGAGTTCTAAGGAAGATGTTTTGGCCTTCCAGTAATGTTAGAAGAATGTTGATGGTCGTGTTTATTTTTTTAACAGATTAACAGAGTTGGAAGGGACCTTGCAGGTCATCTAGTCCAACCCCCTGCCCAAGCAGGAAGACCCTACATCTGCCTCTACCTAGGATTGAACTCACAACCTCCTGATTGTGAGGCAAGAGCTCCATCTCTAGGCCACAGCAGCTAATTAATTATTTCTTGAAGTGGTAGCCCTACTCTCTTCTGAGAGGGCAAGGTGGCTTAGATAATGTAGGATGGGATAAGAGCAGGCAGAGCTGGGCAGGGCGCAGAGTTAAGAACATCATCAGTTTAGAGTCCTTGCATTATCAAAGAGATTCAGGATCCCAACCACTCCTGAATTCTGTTGACCCTTATTTGGTACCAATTTATTGTTAAATTTTAGTTAGCAATAGCACTTAGACTTATATACCGCTTTACAGTGCTTTTACAGCCCTCTCTAAGCGGTTCACAGAGTCAGCATATTGCCCCCAACAATCTGGGTCCTCATTTTACCCACCTCAGAAGGATGGAAGGCTGAGTCAACCTTGAGCCTGGTGAGACTTGAACCGCCGAACTGCAACTAGCAGTCAGCTGAAGTAGCCTGCAGTACTGCACTCTAACCACTGCGCCACCTCGGCTCTTCTGACCAGAATCTTGCGAATAGGCTTGAATAAATCTTCTATGCTGTAGCCTTATGAATGGTCCTGATTCCTCATGCCTGACATTAGGGGAAAGTATGGTTTCAAAATACGTTCCTATGTCAGCTGCCACCTCACGCTTGTGCTTGGCAACCATTCAGTATCAGCTGCCATGGCGGCTGGATGGAAGGGGGGCTTTGAGGGAAATGAAATTTCACTGTATCTCTCCGAGATGGGCTTCAAGGACAACTGGCTGGGATCGGAGTGCAGCTGCATACCAAACCTATGCCTGAAGTGACCATTCTAAGAACATCTTATTTGAATTTGACTGGAGATGTCCTAGTGGTTGGAGGCAACCAAGGGAGGGAAAAGTTAGACTTGGGGATTGTGGCGTGTGGTTTCTCAGTTCTGCCTATGCAATACTGTAATTCACTTGAGTTCCAGTGTCCTATACCTTTCTCAATAAATGGAGTTAAGGATTACTTAGGAGTTCAATGTCAACTCGCAAAGCATCCCTGGCCTGCTCTCGAGTTGCCATAGGCAAGAGGGATGGGAAACCCTGACATTCAAGCTAAGGCAGGTTTGACATCCTAGATGGGAGGACTCATACTGTATATACCCACAATGCAAGAATCGATGGTGAAATTAATGGAGTTGGAAGAGATGGTGAAATTGACTGCTTTGATTAAAGAGAAGACTTTATCTAGCTTTGTTTCTACTTGGAAACCACTTCTGGATTTTTTCCCCCCTGGAATTGAAAGAAATGAAAATGTAACCTTAGGTTTTGATGCTTAATGGTTGGCTTGTGATGATAGAAGTACTGTTTGCTATAATTTAGTTTAGTTCAAAGGGTCATTGCTTTTTAGGGTTTTATCTGAATTAAAGAACGTCAGAAATTACTCTTTTCTATAGTTTTTTTTCCCTTTTTGTTTCAACTCCTCCTTTTGTTTCAATTTTGCTCTTTTCCCATTCCCTGCCTTTATTTTAAACTTTTTTTCTTTGATTTTTTGAAATTCAATAACACTTTTAAAAAGAAGTTTCTAGATGGATTCTTACAATTTTGTTTTTTTCCCCCCAGTGGCTTTGCTAACAAAATTGTTGCTGTGATGTCCTCTCTGAGCTTGGAGTCTCCTGAAACTGACAGCCTGGCTCAGAGGGCCCCACAGTTCAACCCTGAGCTACACATATTCTCTTCTATTGGTAACATTCCTATCCTCAGAACTGGATGTCTGTCTCCATCAAGTTTTTTCTTCCCTCTCTGCTGATCTCTGGAATCAGCTGGTTTCCAACCTGATAAAGATGCAGGAGATTGTGTTATGCAGGCAACCAGTTGCTGGGTTCCTGTTTATCAGCGAATAAAAGTCTGATAGAAAATCAGTAGCCTCCATAAGGAGACTCCATAAGGTCCATAAGGATACATTCAAAATGGGGAATAGTTCAGTTGCTGGAATTCTTGAAACACCTCCTCCTTCATTTCAATCCAGAGAGATTTGGGCACATGTTCAGTTTTGGGGGCACCTGATAGGACCTTCACATGGAAGGAGATGATTCTGCAAGTAAGCTGAAGGGTCTCTCTCCCCTTCCACTGGCCTCATATAATTCAGTTATACAAAAAAGACAGCACTTTCAAATTTTCTTTTAACAAAGAGAGAGAAAAAACTGGGTGACCTTCTTGTGGTTAGAGCATGCAGATCTTGTCCTATATTTAAAAGTTTAAAATCTCGGCATCCTGTTACTTCTTACCTTCAACAACACTTGCTCCAAAATAAATATGCCTATCCTATAAGATCTGAGAGTATGGTCTCGCTGAGGAGTTCCATCTGCAGAGACCCCATAGGGACCTCTCCATGTGGGCCACTCCTTTTAAGAGACCCCTCCTCTCCTTTTGCAAGTTAAAACCTGGTTGTGGGAGAAGCATTTGCGGGATGTTAAGTATGGGATCCATTCCTTTTGGACTGTGCCTTTGTGGTTTATTTTATTATTATTATTTTCAATCCATATTATTGATAAACTGTACTCAAAATCATTTGAAGGGTGGAGATGGATAGATGGAGAGGGAGAGGGAGAGGGAGAGGGAGAGAGAGAGAGAGAGGATGGAGATGGAGATGGAGATGGAGAGAGAGAGAGAGAGAGAGAGAGAGAGACTCTGAGAGCCTGCAGTTTAGAAGCTTCTCTCAGGAGGTTGTAGAACGACAGAGATAAAAAATTAGACAGCAGGGAGGGAACAATAGCATTCTCTATAGTGTTAGCCTTGTGAGGTTGTTTAGACAAGAAGCACAACCAGGGAAATTCGCTCTATCTGTATCATAAGGTTACATTAACAGAATCTTGCAAGACTGAAATTATTTCTCCGCCTCCCCCCTCCCTTTTGCTCTCCAGAAAACAAGAAAGGGCCCCTTCTGAAGTGCTTCCCATGTCCTCTCTGTTTCTGTGGACCGAGATACTTTTTTACGTGAGATTTTTCCATCTGTGGTTCTCCCTCATGTCTCCCAAGGTTTTTCCCATATACCATTATGCATAGATATGAAAGCTACACCAAGTTTGGAGGTCTTCTGTATTTTGTTAATCTTGAACCCTCCCTCCGAGTCTTGCAAAGGAACCAAATTCTCCCCTGGTTCATCTACGAACAAAATGGCTTCCAAGATCTTGCACAGAGGTCTTTTCTGGTAACCATAACTGCTGGAGGAGGCCTTGGAGGGACACAGTCTCGGATGAGGTGACCTGCGATAGCTCAGAGCCCCCAATTGCCTTGCCCGTACAATGCAGAGGGCCTCATTGAAGCTGAACAAGGCTCACCTAGTATTGGCTTATTTGTTATCTCACGTTAATGAGATAAGCTAAAGGCCTCATTCTCAGGGGAGAGAAATTTATAGGAAACAGGAGAACTGATTACTGCATTGGCCTCCAGGACTTGCTTGTATGCTAATATCCCGTAATGGCCAAGAGCCCAAGATACCATCTGGGCCGTCACTGAGTCACATTTCCCCTTTGCAGTGAATTTATGATGTTCTTTGGAGATCTCCAAGCCCTTTGCTCCAGCCCTCCCCAGTGTGTAACCTGGAGACAGTCCTGCTGAATCCCCTTGCAAGGCTTCGTACAGCTTATTTAACAGCAGACGTGCCGTAGAAGTGAGAAGCATTATTGTTTTAATCAAATCAATATTTCCACTCAAAGGAAAGTGTAGAAAGTCTGAAGCCCAGCCAGGCCTTAAGAAAAGCTTTCTCTGTTGTTCTTTGTTGAGATAAGCAGCCCTCCCCTTCAATCTTCTTGCTCATTGTAGAAGAAACCAAGAGTCAATATAGGTAGATTTTGACTTACCAACCATTTGTTTGGCGAACATTCAAAGCTACAATGGCACTGAAGAAAGTGACTTTCAGCCGGTCATTGCACTTAAGACTATCACAGCATCCGCACGGTCATGGTGATGACCACATGAATCACTTAACTGTATTGATACATTTAACCTTGGCAAAAAGGTCATAAAATCAGGTGCAACTCACTTAGCAATCACCTTGCTTAGCAACCAAAATTCTGGTCCCAATTGTGGTCATAAATTGAGGGCTGCCTGTATGGTGGATGGGGATTCATGCAACATGCACAACCCAGGTTAACAAAACTCAGTTCTACATTCATCTAACATGCCATGCTCAGAGAGTGTGAGTGTCTGCTTCACACAACATGGTTACACAATTGCTGGGTTCCCACAATATGGTGAACTGTAAATTATACCACTTTATTTTAACCTAAACTCTTATTTGGGGCAAACCCAGTTTAGCGTCTATACATGACTGAGATGGGAAAATTCAGAAGATATACAGTAGATTCTTGAAAAATCTTGTGAAAAAGGCCCCTTTTCTTACAAGCTCAAATTAATGTGTCAGGAAAGGTATGCTTTAGCCTTTTTCTACATTTGGTCTCTTTCTATATCCACATTGACTGGTGGCCCAAAAGATGATCCTGGGACATCGTTTCTTCTTGGAATGAAGGCCAGAGAAAATGTTTGCCTCTGAGATGCTATATTTACAATTCAGAAGGAGCTTCTTCTTAGGGTGGGTGAGGAGGTTTGTGTGTGTATACACACACACGCATACACACACACACACACACACACACACCACACTTCTCTCTTTTGAATAAGGAAAGAGCAAGGTGAAAGTGCAGAATGAGCCAGGTTATGTGACCCATGTGAGTAGCCCCAATTTTTGAATGTTTATGGGCTTTCAGTTGTAGTCTTAAAAAATAACTCTTTTAGGATCTATATGATTGGTTTTATTTCATTCCCATTCAAAAGAAATGTGGAATGGGCAGTTATGCCATGGATTTTTACAATTGGAGCTAAACCTCTGGGGTACCGAAGAAAGATTCTGTCATGGCCCAGGAGTCTGATTCTGAAGAAGCTGCTCCAACTGAACACATGTGATGTCAGCTTCAGGAGACTCCAAGCCAGGAATTACCTGAAGTTTATCAAGCACAGGCACCATCAGAACAGGTGGAACAGTCAGATGATGACATACCACTTCCAAGCCCTCCTATTTGGAGAGCAGAGCCAAGATGCTCAATGAGGCTCCTTGCCAAGCATGAGAGTAACTCTCTTGATTAAAGACAGCTGGCTACAGCTTGATTTAAGAGACAGCCCTGGCCCATGTTACTCCATTTCAAACAAGCAACTCATCTTCTATTCTGGTGTGTTGTTCTGAGTTGCTCTGAGTCTTGTTTGTGAAAGTCTAACCTTGGATTGGCTGACAAACTTGACTTGGGTCTCTGAACTTTGGACTGGATTTTGACTACTTTTCTGTATATACCTGTTGAAAGTAAAACTCCCAAGCAAGCTTTCTTTCCCAGGTATTTTATTTTACATTTCTTCCCTTGTCTGCTATTACCTGTTCAGCCTTGAGTAAATTCCTTTCCTCACATAGCAACTGTGTGTGAGAGTTTGAGACCTGAAAAATGGACAGCTTTGGGACAGCACATTCTCAAAAGAAAGAAAAAACATTAGATAGGGTTGATCCCTATCTAATCCCCCTTTCCCTATTTCTGTAGGGTGTGTATGTATCTATCTTGATCAGAGCTACCTGGACACTTTCCCACCATAATTCTACCCAACTTATAGCCCAATAGAAATGATAGATGTCATCTATCATTCCTGGGATTCTGATCATTCAAATATAACACATTAGGATGACATCCAATGGGGGAAAGCTGTTCTGAAGTTGCAAGCAAAGTTTCATGTTCACCCAGGGACATATGAGTGAAATAAAGAGTAGGGGAGCATGTTTCCAAGGTAGATCCTTTGGGGATCAAGAAATGATTGATAGAGGATGAATAACTCCGGTATTGTCTGGCTGCTGTTAATTCCTGGTATGCTGAGTTCCAAGCTGGCTGAACCAGCATCTTCACACCCTTAATTCTGTAATCCTTTAGTGTCATGGTTTCCAGCTGTTGTTCCTCCAAGCTCTGGATATAGCTTTGGCATTTCTTCTAGTTCATTTATCACTGCTACTTGCAGATGTCACACAGTTCCTTCTCCATCAGGACCCAGATGGCTGGTGTGGAGCATTGTTTACTTGATGCACAAGTGGGAGGCCATGATGCCTTCTGTGGGTCTTGCATATAGACTTATCGAAATGGCTCTCAGGATCGTTGGAAAAGAGAGAAATGGAAGACCAGTGTGAATTCTGCCCCTTCTCTTTCAGTTACTACCTTTGGAGACTGCAGCTCACTGAAGAAGTTAAAATGGGGGTAGAAAAAAACAACCCACTAGGTAGCTATAGCAACTGACAGCTGAGGGAAGTTGCCTTTAGCAATGCTGATTACAATATATTTGTATGGATATAGACACATACGTATATATGTTTTTAGAGTAATTCTATTAAAATATAGAAAGATAAAACTAACAAAAACTCATATACACTAACGAAAAGAAAGAAGAAAAGAAAGACAAAGACAAAAAGTAAGGAAAAAAATCTAAATAACTGTCCAGTTTTCTTTACAGCTGTGACATGTATAACTTTACCTCTTACTCATTGGTTACAACATGACTTTCCATTTTTCTATATATATATGTATTTCCTAATAGTGAAATCATCAAAGTCATGTTCATTTCTTTTCTTGTTACATGCAAAAAAAAATCTATAACAGTTTCCAAATATGAATGAGTTTGATATAAGCAGAGGAGAACTGTGTGTGGAAAAGATACCGGAGCAGTTTTCCAAACAGGATAATTTTCATTATGTAGTTCCTGGGTTTATCATTAGATGACAGGATGAAGGGACCTAAATTGCTTCTTGCGTGAAATTCAGTTTCTATTGGTGTTAGAACAGCCGTGGCGGTGTGTAAGAGGGCTACAGAAAATTCTCTGAGATGCTGAATGTAATTTCCTTGGTCTGCCTCCCCTTCAGGATGCCATTTTCAGGATGGGGGTTTTGTTGGTCTCAGAATAATCCTGGTGTTGGGAAAGATTGAAGGCAAAATGAGAAGGTGACAGCAAAGGATGAGATGATTAGATAGTGTCAATTATGCAATGAACATGAATTATCAGCCGAGGTGGCGCAGTGGTTAGAGTGCAGCACTGCAGGCTACTTCAGCTGACTGCTAGCTGCAGTTCGGCGGTTCAAATCTCACCGGCTCAAGGTTGACTCAGCCTTCCATCCTTCCGAGGTGGGTAAAATGAGGACCCAGATTGTTGGGGGCAATAGGCTGACTCTGTGAACCGCTTAGAGAGGGCTGTAAAGCACTAGGAAGCGGTATATAAGTCTAAGTGCTATTGCTATTGCTATTGCTAATTTGGATAAACCCTGGGAGACAGTGGAGGGCAGAGGTTGCTGGCGTGCTATAGTCCATGGAGTCGCAAAGAGTCGGACACAACTTAGTGACTGAACAACAACTACTCAGACTAATTAGTGAAAAGTGGACTTTCCAACATTGTGCCCTTGCTTGGTGCTGCTGAGTAAAAGCTATGATGTGTCTTCTCCAAGCTGGTGTCGTTTGGGCCACAACTCCAGGAATGCCTGGTCTAGGGCCGTCCTGACCAGCATTTAACAGACTTAACAGATTAACAGAGTTGGAAGGGACCTTGTATGTCATCTAGTCCAACCTCCTGCTCAAGCAGGAGACCCTACACCATTTTTGACAGATGGCAGTGCAGTCTCTTCTTGAAAGCTTCCAGTGATGAAGCTCCCACAACTTCCAAAGGCAATTTCTGTTCCACTGGTTGATTGTTCTCACTGTCAGAAAGTTCCTCCTTATTTCCAGGTTGAATCTCTCCTTGTTCAGTTTCCATCCATTGTTCCTAGCCTGTCCTTTGTGTGCCTTGGAAAATAGCTTGACCCCCTCCTCTCTGTGGCAGCCCCTCAAATATTGGAAGACTGCTATCATGTCTCCGCTGGTCCTTCTCTTCACTAGACTAGCCATGCCCAGTTTCTGCAACTATTCATCGTTTTAGCCTCCAGTCCCCTAATCATCTTAATCATCCCCTAATCATTTCTGGGAGTTGTGGTTGTAACGTTTCTGGAGGGGCCCTCCCCTTCCTTGAGGAAGGCTACACAGGGAGCAGGGCCTTTTCTGTAACAATTCTGCATCTGTGCAGTGCTTTGAATTCAGTGTCTAAAAGGTGCAAACACAAGACTCCAAATGTGGCACCTCTCGGCTGTGCCCCCAAATTGTGGCATCTTTTTCTCAGCATTGCTGAGAAAGAAATTACACACCTGCTTTAAGAGGTGGAACATCTGTATTCCCACATACTCCTGGGCACCAGAGGTGGGTTCCTCCCGGTTCAGACTGGTTCGGCCGAACCGGTAGCAACCCGCTGGTTACATCATGATGACATCACGGATCCGGTTCGGTCGGTGCCAGCCCGTGGGCGCCGCCATCTTTTTTTAAAAAAATTTTATTTATTTTTTTGAATTTTTTTGATTTTTTTTTCTTCTGCGCATGCGCAGAAGCCGAGTTTCAGACACTGCGCATGCGTCACCATCTTGTTTTTGGTTTTTTTTTTTTTGAATTTTTTTTGCACTGCGCATGCGTGCATGTGCAAAGCGCGTGCACGCCCACAAGGCGCAGCCGCGCGGCGCAGGAGGAAGCAAACTGGCAGTGAGGTAAGTTAGAACCCACCCCTGCTGGGCACCTTCTAGAGGTTGACTCTGATCATTGCACAGTCCTAAGTCATATCCAATTGATAAAGGAATCATAGAGATTTAAGGGATCTCCAATCTGCACCCCTTTTTGCTGAACTATCACAGCCATGGTTTTTTGCAAGGGCTTTGAGCCACTACAGTTGTCATTATAGTGGGGTGTGGATGTGTTTAAATCTGTTCTGTCTCAATTGTTGTATGCTCTTTATAGATAATCACTGTTTTGGTTATTAGCTTGCTGTCTTCTTTGTTTTAGGGGTTTTTAACCTATTGTACTTTTCCCAGAATTACTTGGCAATGGAGTGTCTAAATTGGTTTAAATAAATAAATAAAAAAAGTGCTATTTCCCTGCTGCCCATCTTTGGTGTGTTTAAAGCATAGCAGGAAAAGGATCATGATCCCTAAATAAGACAGGTCAGGGTTGAATGTAAAACCTTGAAGTTGGATATTAGTAGCCTGGATTAACAGAGCTGGTGACTTCACCATATACGGTACCTGTGTCTAGCAATATTTTATTTACCTGGCTGTTCTACCAGATGGAATATTGTAAGCATCGACTTGCCTATGCCTGAGTTCATATGGCCAAGTCTAATGTGGTTCTGAGATTGGGGCAGCATCTTTTCTGTTCTGAGTGAGGAAAAAGAACAAATACTTTGACTTACCTTCACAGCAGTAATAAGCAAATGAAGGACAAAAAACCTGCAGAATATTAAATGCCATATAGATGTTATGGTATGCATAGACAAGATTCTGCAACTGCACCCCTCAAATGTTTGAATGATATTATAAATTCCGTACATTGTGCCTGGTGGAAAGTTATTCCTACTGCAGGTCATGAGAAGATATCTGTGTGTGTTGGTTGTCTTTATTTTTTATTTTTTTACAGTCCATTATTAAAAAAAATTGGAGTAGGTGCATTCAGCAAGAAAAGTAGCCAGTTATGGAGAATAGATTAAGCAAGGGAAGTTTCTACATTTGCACCTTTTTTATGAAATCAATAATGATCAAGCTGAATCACAGGAAGGGAAACACAGGGAAAGACAGGAAGCTGATAAGAAGGAATGGGTGACCCCAAGTGGCAATGTATGCAAAATTTTGCAGCCAAAGAAAGTTGCTGTTGACTAGTTTAATTTGATAGAAGATGTCTGTTGAGTATAATGTCCAGTAAGAAGGCAGAGGAACTGGGAATAAAAAGCCAGTCCTATGAATGTCTATAGCTGTTATCCTCAATCTTGGCAACTTTAAGATGCACGGGCTTCAGCTCCCAGAATTCTCCAGCCAGCATGTTGTCTGAGGAATTCTGGGAGTTGAAGTCCACACATCTTAAATTTGTCAAGGTTGAGAAACACTGATCTATAGGAATGTAATGAATGCTCCCCTGATCTCTGTTTTTGCTGCCATTCAACTTCCCAGTCAGTGAAGTATGAATCGTTAGTCTTTTCACCATCACAAATCTGGACAAAAAAAGAGCTTACTATTAAAAAGTTGAACAACAGTTTTGGAAAGAGAATGTAATGCACATAGGTTGACCAAATGCTCAGAAAAGGTTGACGTTTCAGCTGATATTGGGGGAAAGATTTCAGAGAATACTAGGAAAAATGAAAATGGTAAAATCAATGGAGATATAAAGCATTGGATTTGGGTGAGGGGTGATAATTATAGCAGAGACAAAATCCAACAAGCATTTTCCCACCAAAAAAATTGAAGTATTTTTTTTTAAATATGAAATGAGCAGGACTTCCTACCCACATTGTAATGCAATGCATATTTTTGTTTTTGCAGCACTTCCTGGAATCACCATGTAATTTGGCAGCAATGGTGCTTACATGGTCATTCCAGGAAGCATTGCAAAGAAACAGCTTTTGGGGTATCTAAGGCATAAAAAGAAAGAAACCAAAGCCCTGGGCACCTTGTGCATTTTCAAAAGTAAGTAAAAACCTTCTCTATCCCTAAAAGACTAGTGAATTTATGTCTAGATATTTTATTCAAAATCTGGACATAAATCTCCTGGAATAGAATTCTGCCTTGCAAAATGAGCAGTTAAATGGATCTGATTTACAACAATCCATATATCTTTTGATACCTGCCAAGGAGCTAGGAATAGTAATGATGAGTTTCACCTAAACATTGCCAATATATCTCCCCCCACTCTTTATGGGGGTCACAAAATTGGTATGGTGTAAATTTCAATCCAGCACTCAACAGCTTTACCAATCTTCTCATCCAGGCCTGTAGCAGGAATTCCCTTTCAAAGAGTGTCTTTGGAGATTCTTAGTCATCCAGGTCATGGTTGTCCCAAAGGTGCTTTTTCAAAAGGCAACTGAACTTTGTTTCTCCTTGAAGACATTTCACTTCTCATCCAAGAAGCTTCTTCAGTTCTGAATGAATGGTGGAGAATAGAAGGATAATGACTTCTGTCTTCACAACAAGGAAAAACAAAGGTCCAGTTGCCTTTTCAAAAACCACCTTTGGGATCTTTCAAAGAGTGCAGAAATGTCAACCATTGGAATTTCTTTTTAATGGCTAGTGCATCCTGGTTAAGTTAGGGTGAGAATGAGGTTGATCTCTTAGCCTTGCTGGGTTAGAGGTGCAAGGAAGACCATTCTCTTGACAAACCAGACTCCTTAGCAGTCTACTGTGACTGTGGAATCTCAATTTAATCTTCCCTTCCTTCTGTGCTTCATCTAGGACTGCTATTAGTAGCATCCAGGCTGATAAGCATGTTTGCTTTTTATTTATTGCCATTTGTTTTCTTCTGATGTGAAGGACATGCTAAGTAAATAGCAAGACTGTTTACAGCTTCTGGCCGGCCAAGACAAACTCACAACTAATGGATAGTCAGTAACCGCCCATATCTACCATAAGACGTTGCAGATTTGGGTACAGGAAGCAAAATTGCTGTGTGTAATTGTTAGACAGTTTAGCAGCAATAAGACAACAATAACGACGACGATGTTGATGATGATACAAGGAAGAAAAGGCCTCCCATTTTCTTTGATAGCTAAGCAGGGCTAAAAGGAAGCCATGTTTTGAAAGATGGTTGAAAGATGGTTGATTGGATTTGAGGAACAGGGAGGTGAAGTACAATTGGAGCAAAATCCCAGTTGATACTACAGATGCATCATGGTGTATCTGACATCATTGTGACTTGAAGCAAGGCATTTGTGATTGATATGAAAGGCCTCTTAGCTGTCTTTTGCTTGCAAAGAAAATTATGTGGATTTATCAGACTGAACAAGAGTCAGGGAGGAACAGGGAGTTTATGTGCCTCATATTTCTTTTACCTTCCTTTGTTCTTTTCTTCAAGTGTTCAATGCAGATAAGTCTGTTCTTATTGCACATCATTAAATCATAGTAAAAAAAAAATCAAGAACAGTGAAACAAGCCAGTCTGAAAGCCAACACAAATGTCACTTTTCCATTGAACCCTGTACCGTAGTTGGAAGGGACCAATTTGATCCTAAAATCCCATTCCCTACTCACTGCAGAAATTGAAATGAAACATCCCAAAGGGCTGTTTAATCTCCTGTCTTATTGACAGCCCACCACTATTAATAAGAGATGCCTCTGTTGAACTGTTGTTACCATTAGAACATTTTTCAGGAGCATGAACACATTTTGTACCTGCTTACGTTTTTATAAAATCACGATCTCATGACAGAAATGATCATAGATAATCCTTGATTTATGACCACAATTGGGACTAGAATTTCTATTGCTAAGCAAGGTGGTTGTTAACTAAGATATGATTGATTTTACCGCCTTTTTTACCATGGTTGTTAAGTGAAACTTCCCCCATTGCTGGTAGCCAGCTGGGAAGGTTATATGACCTTCCCAGGGGTCACATGACCTCGGGATGCTGCAACTATGGTAAACATATGTCAAGCACCTGAATTTTGATCCCCTGACAGTGGGGATGCTGCGATGGTCATAAGTGTGAGGAGCGATCATAAGTGATTCTTTTCAGTGTTATTGTAACTTCAAACAGTTACTACAGCTAAATGAATGGTGGTAAGTTGAAGATTACCTGTATCTCCTTGGATCTATACTACCAGCAGAGTTCTGAAGAGGGCAAATTCCAATTGTCTACATTCATGAATGTAAATATGGCACCAACAGAAGTATAAAAGTCTCCCTAATAAGCGTGTGCCAATCTATAAGTGGGTGCTTTGATTCATCAAAGATTTGAGACAAGCACTAGAGGTGTACAAAACTGTTTGAATTTAAAAGATAGTTTTGAGTTTCAAACAGCTGATCCAGCTGGAAAAGTCTTATGATTAAATTGTTCAGTTCATACACAAAACACCTGTTTCCAATTGAAAGATGTGTCATTTTGAGCTTGGGATGGTTCCAAGGTGCTTGGAACAATTTTGGAACATCTTGATAAGGTTAGAACAACCCATTTCAAGCTCAGGACTGTTTAAGATTTGAGTCATATGAAGCTCTTCTTTAAAACAATTCCATGAAATAGAGCAGTGTCCATTTATTGATCAAATTTCTATTCTTCTGGAATTGTAATTAGTCTCTTGGCAGCTGACAAAAAGACAATAACACCCATAATAAAAAAAATATACTGCACACAATCCTCAAACAATCCCCAAACACCCTCTGGAAAACTCCATCTTCAACTGTTTCTGGAAAATTGATAACATTGAAACCAACTGAGTCTTCTGCAGGAGGCTACTCCATAGGTCCAGCCGCATCACAGAGAAGCAATGCCTCTGGTCATCCCTGTCCTAACGTCTCATAAATGTATCCCATTTCTAGTTAAAACAGTAGAATCTCTTCCTGTACTTAGTCACAGGAGTTTCTGAAGATAAACAGCAACTGGTTTGGCCAAGTGAAGTGAATCATCCCTCCTTTTATTCATTGTCCAGTTGTTTGGCTGATCAATTAGAATACCCCTCCTTCACTTAGAAGCCCCCTCCTTCTCAAGAATATCTTGATCACCTCCATTTTCTGAGTGTTGCCCTTATGACTCAATGGCCTCTGAAGGTTCCAGGCCTTTCTTTATTGATATGGAAAGACTGAAGCATCTTCATTGTTCTCAGGTCTGCACTCCGAAAACATCTGGGTCCAGTACAAAGAAAGACAAAGATGAAACAAAGCCCCCCCCCAAATGTAACAGTCATGTTTGAGAAAGGAAGACCTTGCTAGTCTCTGGATAAATAGAGCATCTCGGAAGCTATAAGGGGTATTTCCAGCCCTAATTTTCAGAGAGTTCATTCAGGTGTAATCTCTCCAAATGATCTGAAGTGTTTCTTCCCAGGTTTCTTATTAACTGAGATGAGTTGCCATTTATGAGATAAATACCAACACGTCTGCCCTCTGTCACTTCATTGTTTATGTCTGGTCTTCCTCTTGTTCCTTTCTCAGCCTCTTCATGGTCTCTCATACTCAGCCTAGTTAAAAAGAACCCTTTTGCTGGATTTAGTCATTTTTCTCCTTCCATTGCCATATTAATTACAATTGGCAGCTAGTTCTGAGAACCTTGGAAGCCTTGGAATCAAGTGGGTCTCTTGACTTCTGTTAATGTAACCTTAAGATAAAGTAGAATTAGCTCACCTGGCTGTACTTCCTGCCGGATCTACCTTGCAAGGTTGACGTCAGTCTTGCAAGTCTGAAGGTACATCTCTCTCCCTGTATCCTTTACAGCCCAAGAAAATGAGGAGGTGTCAGGTCAAAATAAGAATGACATGGGGCAGATTTTCCAAGCTGAGTTCTTAGTGTTTCACACATAGAAAAAAATATAGCCAGACTGAAAACTCTATCATCTGTATCTACAATAGACTCTGTGAACTATTAGGGAAGGGCTGTCTTCACCCTCTATCTCTCACACATGCTATCTGGACCGAGTTGCCTCTTCCTTCTCCTCTGGAAAACACCCCATCCCTCATGGGGGGTCCGCATTCCATCTTCTGGGCCTCTTGCCCCACCTGCATTCCTGCTGCAGGCTAAGCTGCCTTTTATCTGACTATTCTCATGGCTGCATCTTGTTGTTGCCCTGTTTCCCAAGGTCCTTCCCACATAGCATGACATCTCCTCTTTGGGACTGGACTTTCTGGAGAACATCTTCATTTATGTGTTATCCCTAGGTTCCAAAGGCATTAAGGGAGTTTCCTCAGTCCTGGGAGCTGGGTGTTTTGCTTGCTGGTTTTCCATCTTTTTAAATACCCCATATTTGGGACATTTAAGAGAATAATGTACGACTAGACTCCTAGCTGCATCAGGCCCTTTGGAGTGTTCCAACCATTTCCTGTAAAATTTGAGCATTATTAACTACATCACCACCACCTCCACTTGTCTTGGAAGAGAAGACTGTTTTGAGTACGCAGCAGAAATTAAAATCCATCTGGAAGCTTACCCTTTTTATATGCAGACTTATTTAACCACGACACCACAGGGGTCTCGGTTCTTCAGTCATGATATTTTATTTTGCTATTTATTACAAATGGTCTTTAAAGTAGGTCAGTCTTGCAGGAGGGTGTAGGAAGTACCAAGAAATAATATTCACTGCTAAGCTTTCTAATTACATCAGAGATTCTTCTTAGGTACCTTTCCCAAATTGGTATCCTGTGGGTATGCTAGGACTTCAGCTCCCAGAATTCCTAGCCGTAAAAAATAGGGATTCTGAGAACTTCAATCCAATACAGAAGGCACCAGGTTGGAGAAAACTGTTGCTCCTTGGACTTGATCATTGCCCTTGTTCTTCAGTCTTCCTGAAGCTAAATTCATTTAAGATGAAGGTATTATGTGGAATAAAGTATGGAAAACATAGTTGATTTAACTGAACTAGGCAGATGGCAGAAGGTGGGTGGGAATTGATTCCGTTATCTCTCTCTCTCTTTTTCAAGCACTGTTGAGAGTCTGATGAACACTTTGAGGGTTGACAGGGACCAGGACTTCAACTCTGGAAGTAACCCAGGAGCCTTTGGACCAACCACTTTGTGGTGGAGCTGAAACTGACAGAGTCAACGCCTCCGTAGGTGCCATTGGAGAAAAGACAGGATCAAAATAGAATGCCAATAAATGTCCTTAAATGCATTGACCTTGTGGCTCACCCCTCCAGCAGATCTCATGTGGGATGCAATCTCCTTGAGAGGGTGACATTTTTGACCACCCCCTTGTAGACACCCTTCTTGGCCATACATTTATCCCATCCTTCCTTGAGAACAGGGTGGGTGTTTGTCAACATAATTCTGTTGGGTAGATTATTCTGGAGTCCTGAATCTCTAAGCTGGGTCAGCAGTTGTGGACAAAGGTGTGAAGCTGCAGTACATTCCTCCTGTTGGTTTTATTCTTTGCTACCAAGCATTGCCTGATTAAGTTATTGTGGACCAGCACTTTGCTCCCTTCCTAATAGATCCTTCAGCCTCTGGGATGACCCTCTGTTGCTCTTTTCCTGGCTCATTTCCTTTCATCACTGCTCATTTTTTCTTCTGTCGATCATTGGGTGACACCGTCTGGCCCCCATTACCTCCGCAGAGAGAGCCGCATGGCTCTTCCGGTATTTACGGTTACAAGCCCCCTGAAGAAGCCAGGATCACATTAGTGTCTTTTCTCAGACAGAAAGTCAAACGATGAATCCCTTCTGTGAACCGGGCTTTTCTTTTTTAATGTGTCTGTTTATTATATAAGCCAGAGATGGATTATTACAGATTTTGAAACCAGACGTTTTGAACTTCTAGGGTGGAAATGTGGTGGTCCTGAAACGGAATCGCTGCCAAGGTTCCTGCCTTTTATCCTCCAAACCTATCTCTGCTGCTCTTTGACCCAGCCAAGTTTCTGCTTGGAGATCCTTCTACAAGAGGCTATATCAACTGGCTACAACCCTTTTTTTCATCAGGATGGGTCATTTTCTAGCAGCTAGAGAAATAGGTAGCAAAGTTTTGGTGCTTTTTTTGGCGGTGTTGGAAGATGGCTTGTTTGCTTGCTTGATTTATTTATTCTTCCAACTGTATCCAACTTACTTAGACCTGGGAGGGATTTTTGAGGCCATCAAATCCAGCCTCTTACTCCCTTTTTACCCTCCCTTTTTTACAACCCTGTAGTTTCTATCTGGGGTAGATTCAGGACAACTGAATGAGCGTTTACTGGCCGGATGTCCTTCATGACGCCTATGTGGAGTTCACAGCAGAGGTTTTTTTTTTTCCTTTGTGCCCTAGGAGAGAAACATCTGCTGCTACCTAAGATTGAACTCTCAACCTTCTGAGTGGGAGGTGAGCATCTTCATCCCTAGGCCACCATGCCACTCCACATCCAGCCTCTTACTCTGTGCAGGAATCCACATTAAAGCATCCCAGAAAGATGCCATCTGCCTCGACACATCTGGCAAAAGAGAGACCACCACTTCTCTGGGTGATTGGTTTCACCACCAGCCTGCTGTTCAAAATTGTTTTCCATTATGCAACCAGAATGCCCTTTCTTTAATTTAAACCCATTATTCTGGGTTTACACTCCGGAACGATAGAAAACAGGTCTTGAATGTCTTCTCTATGACATTCTCCCACCCAGGTGCTTGGAAGGAGCTACCATAACCCTAGTCCCAGGTTGGTCTTCTCAAGGCAAATACTGCCAGTTTCCTTATTTATTTTTTCAGTTTCTTGTCAAAACTCAGTACACTAGTGGCTCCTCAGTGTGTGTTTTGTTTGTTAGTTTTGGAAAATCAGTGAGAAATCACACAGCTGTTGTTTGGCAGTGTGCCAGCAAGTTTTAGTGGCACAATTTTAGGAGGCCTCCTTGAGTGACAAAATATGGTTTGAGCAGCTGCCTATCTATCCCAGTTTTCTATGCAAAGCATCCTGGAATTCGTTTGCTATTTATTAAGGTCATACCTTTCCCTTGCATTAGAAAAAAATAGCACTCAAGAGAGTTAACAATAAAAGCCTGATAAAATAGCAAGGCTATCATGAAAACTCATCCAATAAAGCACAACACATAAAATCTTAATGGTACCAGCCTCCACCAGTTTAAAGCACACAAGAGCAGCAGGATTACTGAAATACCAGAGCCGTGTCTAAATAAAAATAATTTTACCTGCTGGTGGCAGACAGTGGAAATAGAACTGTCAGGGTCTCAGTGGGTGGACGTTTCAAAGTTTTTGATTTTGGAGCAGCTATCAAGAAGGCCCTGCCTCATACTGCTGCATTGTACTTAGTGGACCAATAGTCAAAGGAGCTGTTACAATTGATAGAGGAGAATATTTGTAGCTCAGGGTTGAACTGTGGATTCCTTGGTGCTCTCTGAGGTTGTTTTCTTTCAGACATTTCATTACCCAACCAGGTAACATCATCAGTGCGAGAAGAGAGTGGCGTTGTTATATCTGTTATAAGAAAGGAATCATGGCCTGTCTATATCAAATCCTTGTTAGGCTAAATATACTTTATATTTAATAAATTTATTTTATTAAAATAAATATATTTTCTTAGATGTTCTTTGCATGATTTAGCTCCCAGACCCCTTATCTTTGTTGCTCTTCTCTGCACTCTTCCTAGAAGAGTTCTTCCTCTTAGAGTACTATTGTCTTTCCTTGACTGATTCAGAAATAGAGATCTGGGTGGACGATAACACCAGATTTGGCTCTATTGTGCTCCAACCCATCTGCCCACTTACATTTTTATGCACAATTGCTTCATCCACAAGATTGTTTCCCGAGGTCTCTTTTTCCCCCCTCTGAAAGACATTTCTAAAGCAAATAAAGACATTTCTCTTTCATCCTGATGAATAGGCACCAATAGGTAAAAATGCAAGGTGGGAGGGGGGTTATCTGTGGAGCCATACACAATACTAAAAGCACTTGAGGCATCTTTGGGATTGTTTAGCCTGAAGCCCTTTCAAGCTCCATAAACATGTAATAGTGTTGACACCTTTTGAAGGGAGAAAGGCAATCAACAGACTTTCACAGAGAAAGTAGTCAGGGAAGTGTGGAAATAGTTTGGTTGCTTTAACCATGCCAAGAAGTGACAGTTCATCTCTGTAAAAAGCAGAAATACAATTTTCAACGCGATAGGGTTTTGTAAGTGGTTAGAATTTAAGAAATCGCCAATAGATAAAGCCCATTTTCTTTCTACAGTAAAAGTGGAGTGAGGCAATGCTTTGGCCATCCTGCAGAGATTCTTTACAAAAGGGATGAAGGGCATCATCATGGAGTTGTAGAGTTGAGAGGCACCCCAAGGATCATTTAGTCCAGCTCTCTGCAATGAGTAAAAAGGTAAAGGAGTCTCTGTGGATTTTACTCCGCTAGTCGTAGCCATCTTTAGGGGACGGTGCTCATCTTCATTTCTAGGCCATTGAGCCAGGGCTGTCCAAAGATATTTCCGCAGTCATGTGGTTAGCATGACATCACTCCACTGCATGGAGCATGCAGCAAAACACAGAGCGCTGTTACTTTCTACCAAAGTGCTACCTGTTTATCTAATCGCATTTGCATGCTTTCGAACTGCTAGATCTGACCCTGGGCTTGGTATGAATGATATTGTCGGCCTGTCGGATAGAGGGGGGGCAGTGAGGTGGGGGATGGGATCTCGGGGAGGGTGGCGGGTTGGAGCATCCCAGTGGTGGTTGGGAGAGGTAGGTATGGCGGGAACCGAAGGGCAGACCATGTGTGGAGAACTAGTACTCGCTGTATCAAAGCGATTGCCTGTTCTGACCCTTCTGGTGACTTGGGTTTTCAGGGCCCTGGCCTCAGGCTGCTGCTGCTTAATGCCAGATCGATTGTGAACAAAGCCCCTCTCGTCCGGGATTTAATCTTGGAGGAGAGAGCAGATGTTGGTGGTTGGGAGAGGTAGGTATGGCGGGAACCGAAGGGCAGACCATGTGTGGAGAACTAGTACTCGCTGTATCAAAGCGATTGCCTGTTCTGACCCTTCTGGTGACTTGGGTTTTCAGGGCCCTGGCCTCAGGCTGCTGCTGCTTAATGCCAGATCGATTGTGAACAAAGCCCCTCTCATCCGGGATTTAAGCCTGGAGGAGAGAGCAGATCTGGCATGTATAACCGAAACCTGGCTGGGACAGGAGGGGGGT